>JARQST010000104.1:463714-629333 GCA_030142225.1 Pachycephus smyrnensis
GTGTTGTATTATGGCAACAGCATTTGTAAGCATGAAAACAATGTAATAGAGAAGGAGAGAGTTGGTGAGGTAAAATAGTGTCTAGAAAATCTCCAAAAGAGAATACGAAGTGGAGCGTGGCGAATGGAGATGGAAGTGAACCGGTCCGTGCGATTGGTTTGACGGAAATTGGTGAAAATCGACGGAAATCCTCGAAAATGGAACAGGACCAATCAAGTCATAGCAAAATCGAGACAATAGAGAAACAATAATCAATTAAATGAGCGTGTTCTTTAATTGAAATAAAAAATTATGACGTACTCCAATGGAAATGCAATTCTCCTCTCCGCCGGACGGGAACTTGACGACGAACTTGGACCCGGCCTTCTCTTCAGAGTCGTTCAGCGGTCGAAACCTGCACACCACTTTGATGCTGTCTTCGGCAGCAATCTCACGCTCGCGTGGAGTCTCCATGGCCATATACGATTGGGAAAAACCTGCGGTAAAAGGGACACACGACGGTTTTCAGCAAAGAAGGCACGGCATGAAAGCCCTGTCAGCCGAACGTCAAAATGGCGGCGGTCCTTGCTGCCACGAAAGGTGTCGCGATGGGTTGGGATGACTGATGCTCCGAAAGCGTGGTCAAATCCTCTTTTCCACGACACTATCTGTTCTTCTTAATTAAAGCTACTAGTACGAACATAATTCTATCCACTCACGACGCGGAAGGAAAAGTTTCGATGTGAAATCACGGAGAAAAAGTGCGAGACGGCGGCTGTCAGCCGAACGTCAAAATGGCGCCGACAATGGCTGATGATTATGCGCGAAGGACAGGTGTCGCCACAGCCAGTGCGGATGTAGGATGATTCAACCCCGTGAGATGGACACTACAATACTATCTACTTTTATTGATAGTATACACTGACTCGAGCATAGTTTTTATAGCTTGTCGGATGAAGAAAATTTGTTAGAATAATCGAGAGATTCAATAAAAGCTTAGGCTGTCACGGGTAGACGTCAAAATGGCGACACTCCGTTCTATCTCAAAAAGTTCCGTTACAGTAGTTCTCCGGTAACGTTAGAAAATTGTCTCTCGCGAGGCACTAACTGCCTTTACGTATCGTGAACACCCAGCCGAGCATAATCGCGGCGAACGCAATGACTCTTTTTCCACGAGGATTGCGAGAAGATCGGAGCACAACGCTGCACCTGAGACAATCTCGTCGGCCAGCCGACGACCAACTTCTATCGTTTTCTTTTCTTTTTCTCTTTCTCTCTCTCTGCCTACTATCCCCACCACATGACCTTCGTCACCGCCAAATTATCGATCGACCACCTTCCGTACGTCTCTAATCACTTTTGATATCGTCAATTTATTTTTTTGTCATTTCTCAAATTGCTTTTTAATTGTGTACATTTTTAAAAATATGTAATTAAAAACTAACATGGCAGCATGAAACTGCGCGATTTTCTTTATCGGGCAGATTTGAATTCGCTCGGACCGCCTGATGGTAATTTGAATACTATTTTTTTAAATTCCTCTAGCATTTGCTATCAATTCATATTTTTGTTTTGCTAAAGAAATTATATACTCACTTTTCTTACTTTTTACTTTGGGGATGATTTTTGCCATTTGACAGCTATGAAATTCCACGTAAAGATGAATTTCTGTAAACAGAGTTACGTGAAAAATACATGGCCTGTACATACAGATGGAAGAACATTTTTTAGATTTCGCAGAGTATGAGACGCATTCTTATTTAGATTACACGTACTGGCTCTATTTTGGATCGAGGCCGCTGTCTAAAAATAAATTCTGTCTAAGCGAAAAAATCGGATGAATTTAGCTTTCGAGAGAAAACCAGAGCCGAGTTCAATTGTTAATTAATCTTCCAAGAATATTAAATATAACCGTCAAAGAAACACTGGAATTACATATACAAATAACTATAATCAAAAAACACTATTCATATTAGCAATCAATCGCCACATAAAGAAAAATTAACACTCGAAGAATCAAACAACAATGTCGAATTCTTTCTCACTTATAATATATACATCTGCTAATAACGTATTTGCTTCAACTTTATCCGCATACACAGACAAAATAAGAACTGAAGAAGTTTCACAAACGCGTAAGTTTGCAATTGTTATTAAGCTGATACTAAATGGACACGGGTGTATGAATATTTCACACCATGGCCACTTAATGATAGCTCTAAACTAGCTGATCATTGAGGAAGCATGACAAAAACTGAAAATATCAACGTTGACCGTGGCACAGAATGAGCCGTTGACATTAGAGACGATGTTGACAGAAGCTTAAAGGTGAAATGAGGTCAAGTTTAAGAGGAGGCGTTTCAATTTTCGCATTTTCATTCAACTTTCCTTATAAGTAAAACAATCGCTTTAACGACAAGATTCATGTACAGGTTTATAAATATACAAGAAGGGCACTGATGGACATTTCCAATGATGTAACAAAACGAGGCGTCCTTTATTCTCCATTAACAGGAAAGCAAGAGCGCTTTAACACGATTATAGATCCGAGTAACATAACTATGCTCGCGTAATACAATATATATGTATATGTGTGTGTATATATATATTAAGATTGTAAAGTTTACCTACGAGATACATGTGACTAGTTCGAGGACTTATTTGAACGGAGTTCCTTAGTTCGCTGCCGTTTCTACCCATCGGCTTTAGATATTATTCAGTGAAAACAATTGTTGAACGGTGCGTAGGAATATTGGAATAAACACAGAAAGTTGTACTTGTACTAGGCGATTGGCTTGCAAACTGTAAACAGTTAAAGCCATGTTTATGAACAATACATTGAGCGTTAGAATCTTTAATCGAGTCTGGGGGATGTACTTAGAGAGTAATTTCCATTGAAAATGAAACCTAACTTTTACTAGTCTTGTACTAAACTTTTATAAAAATTAACTTAAAGGAAAGTTACAATTGTTAAGTCATATTAATATGCCTGACAAAAATATTGATTTAGAATTGAATAAAAGTTTCAATATTCAACCATCGCTCGAATATGTTTAAAACAGTTTGAGATTCTAGTCTTGAACTAATACCCACATATCAGAATCCCTGAGGGACTTAAAATTAAAATAAATTATAAAAAGAAGTTATATTTTTCTAATGCCACTATAGTGAACAGTGTCTATTGAATTATCGTCATAAAAATTGTAAGCTTATACTAAATGTGTCATTGGTGCTCACAGCACAATACATAATACGTCATTTAAACAGATAAATTAAGCACACTAAGCATTGACAATAATATTAGGTATTTTGTGTTACTGAATGATTGCATTAGTAAATGTGATAAGGAATGACTTGCCCTTTATTCAACCGAATGAAGATTTTAGTAACTGCAACTATTTGAGCACTTGGTAATTATGCAGTAATGCAGTACCAGCATGATTCCTTCGAGTATTATTTGGGAACTACCTTTACAGATTCCATGCATCTACCATGGAAAGTGTTTACGAATATGCCACGGCAATGCTGACTAAACAATTATTATTTAACTGTAGAAGCCGATGGGTTACAATAGATTACTGTATTGACTACTTAAAGGAAATTAGCTGGCCTGACAGTATTGTGTGAACATGCCAGTGAAATCGCAACAGAACGCCGCAATAGAATGCATCGATTATTTTTCCTTTCAATATTCTCGTTGTCTCTGGTAATTTATAATTGTCACTCGTTCCCTTCCCTCTCCCTTTTATTTTTATCACTCACCCTTTGCTATCATCATTATTATACCTATGTACACTCGTCTATTTTGATTTCGACACTTTACTCAATGCCAAATGTATTGGTTTCCTCCACGGCTAGGAGTAATTTTTCATATAAAATTTCAGGCGTTGGATAGGGCGGTAGATCCAGTCGATTGAAACATGTATGAGCTCTGAAAATAGAAGTAATTCTATTACTAATAAATATTCAATGCACTATAAAATCTCTCAATACATTGTAGATGCTTGATATACAGAACGATACACTATATGCTCTAGATACAATTTAAATCTGACACTTAAAGAAATGCTGTACTGTACTTTTAAAGGGTAAATTGAAAGTTACTTGGCGCAACGTGATAACGATGAGGGAGAACATTATAAATTTATTCCATAAGGAGGCACTTCTTATCGGATTAAAATATGCATCGATCAACAAGAAAGTGATGCCGTAGTATACTGGGAACTACATAGATAAAAGTCTATGAAGCGTACCTGGGTAAGCTGTTAGGTCGACCCCATTTTTCAATGCAGAATTTTCTAGGTCCAGTAGAACCTCGTAATGCGGCAAAACCCTCATAAGGAATGCTTGAAGTTCCCGTAACGAACTGAAGTAATCTCAGTCGTTGTTCGTTCGTAAATCTTCCTATACTGGACCAGAACCATTCGACTACTGGATGTGCATCATGGTAACCACTGCGATATTCGGTGTGCGCACGCCAATCATTCAAATCTATCTCGGCAGCACCTGCGATGACCAATTCTAATTCTCTGGCATCAAAAACTGCGACCAATCTATGAGATAGTGGGAAATATCCATTAGATCCTATAAGTACAACTAAGAGACAATATGTACGTTTTCATCAAATAGTGACAGAACAATTAAGATTCTTAGTGCACGTGAATATTTGTGTAATTTAAAATATCGTCAGATTATAATTTAATTAAATACATTTGTAAATAAATACCTCGGATCAACAACTTCGTAAAAACCACGGACAAGAGATTCAGTTTGTTCTGCAACACCGCGTTCCAATCTCCAGCGAACTACACGTTCCAAATATTCCTTCTTATTTTTTTCAGTTACAGCAATATTACGACCTCCTGGTTTTAGTTCCCTCTCAGCAACTCGACCTAGCAATTCCTCAGTCACTGAAAATGTCAACTCCAATGGTTCCGCACCAATGTCTCGTTCCTGTGAAATTAAAGTGTACGTCTTTCATAGAAATTGAATAAGGACACTTAAGGCGACGACAGCTGAAGTAATTTTCAAGAGAGATAACTAGATACAAATAAATTATTTATTAACCTTAATCCAAACGAGGCTCTGATGAAATTCCTGATCCAAGCTTTCAAGATCGCTAAGACTTGCAGGAATACGAAGTAGGGCCTTATAAAAGGGTCTTGTGAAAAAAACATCCAAGAGGTATTGATGTACAAGAGCGAGGCCCAGAACACGACCGGAGAACCGAAACCAATCGTGATAGTTATCAACAAATGCTGACATCGGGGAGACCTGGACGGTATAAGTGTCATTTGCTGAGTATTCAAAGAGACCGTAATAAGGATTGAAGAGCTCTCGAGAGAGGTGGAAAAAGAATTCCCTCGAGGGTCCTCCATAATCTAGGCCTTCCTCGTGATCGAATATTACGACGAGCTTTCCCTTTTGTAGATCCTTTTTCGAAGCAGCCATTATACGTGTAAAAGCATCTTCCAAAAGATGTTCTCTCCTAATGTGTAACCTATTTTGAAATATTCTAATTACACAATAACCTTCTTAAACATAATTCCGTTCTAATAATATAATACAGAGTCAAGATACCAGGATGGTACTGTACTTACTTTAATTTTCCAGGTCCTTGACCATAACCTTTGCTTTCAAGTTTTCTATAAAAAGTCCTAAGCTTCGCTTCAAAATCTCTTCTATATGGCGCTGGTGCACGAGCTGATGCTCTTGTTAATCCTGGTGATGCATGTGGACTATTTATTGGAGACCTTCCCATATTACCAGGAACATAAGACATAATCTCCTGCTCGAACAGACTGAAAAAATATTTTACTGTAAAATCTCGTTCACGTACATAATTATAATTGACATTTTGGAAATTTATAATACTTTATAACAACAGTTAGACAACTGAACATTCGAATGATCCTTACAGATTCACATTGGAACTCGAGACTACCCGTATATTCAGTTGACCAGTTGTTACTTTGGAATAACAATTATTTACCTGAGTAAAAGGGCTAAAGGTACGTCATGACCAAGTCGCTGCAGAGCAGTTGTGCCTTCAACACGAATGGTGTTAACTTTTTCACGTAGGGCAATATTTTGTCCAAGAGCGGCATGACGTTCTTTCAGAATATCCATAATGTTTGGTTGACGTAGAAAGGCTACGACCTTATCGTTATAGGCCACAGGTATGTCCGGGGATGTGGTAACTGAAGATTGCTGAGGTCGTGGTGGTGGTACAGGCGCTTCATCAAGCGCAGTACGTGGATGAGCGGATTCCGTTGGCAATCTTGGATCAATGAAAGACGTTGCCTTTCTTGCATGACTTATGAAAAATCTCTGCAAATTGGTATTTTCCAAATCCATATCATATACATGTCATATACAACCAAGATCATAGTACTAAAAAGTAGACGATTACCTAATAAAACAAGTTTGCTTTGACTTACTTTTCCAGTACGATCCAGCTTCGATTCGTATCCTCTAGGAAGATCCTTAGCAGGATCAGCAAAGAAATTAATAAGAGCAACAAGATCTCTATTATGCTCATAACGTGGAAACACCGTTGGGTCTCTACGAACTCGACTAATCATATGTTTGAGACTAGGATTGCGATTATACAGCTTCATGGCGTCTGAATTCGTATGAAGAACCGTAAAGAAATCTGGCCTGGTGAGAAAGAGGACGGGTGGTGTTACAGTAATGTCAAAGGGTTCACTTTCAGTACGTTCCGATCGATTTCTCTCAGGAGCATCCGACTGACTTGGCAATGCAGCTTCACGATCAATATTGTCCGGTCTAGAGATTGTTCTTCTAACACTCTGGTAACGACGGTCCAGCTGCTGCCGGCGAAAGTCGCACCCTGTGTTTCTTGTTGCGACCCCAGGTTTCTGCCAAGTCGTAGTTCGATTAACGTGGTCAATGTAGAAGACCCGACCATGGCTATCGATTCTTGCTTCCCAAGCTGTAAAGAAATAATGAATTATAATAGTTATTTTTTTAAGGAGAAATAAATAGTATGCACAGAATAGTATTATAATTATTAAGCTTACATGGCGGTAATGGTTCCTCTGAAGATACAGAAGCGTTTGATCTTCGACAAATAGGCAGTGGCCCTAATGGTTTCGGTCTATGTGTTGGAGTAGGTGGACATTCAGTTTGATTTTGATTTTGTGCTTGGTTGGGATTTTGATTTGGGACTGGTTCTGGTCTTGTTAATGGACGATGTGGTCGTGGTGAACTCAACAAAGCTATACTCTTCGTCACGGCTGTTCGAGACTGAAAATATATCGGACAGTCCTGTGCTTAGCTTGTGTTTTAATTATTACACAATTTTTGTGATGATGGTCATTGCTAATGTTAATAAATTCTTAAGATTAATGTTCATTACCTTTAAGCTTGATGTTTCGTCCACGTCAACGATTTCAAAACCAAAGCAATCCTCAGGATGAAAAGGTGTTGGATTACGATGTGGATGTCTACGGTGTGGCAGTTCTGGTGCTACTGTAGGCAGAGCATTACTCCGATGAAGAGGTTTATGTGCTGCTCTTGGAGGTAACGGTGGTGGCGGGTTTGGATAAAGTGTTTCGTACAAAGACTCTGGTGCTGTAATGCCAGCTCTACTTCGCCATAAATGATAATATTCAACATCTTCTTTATTTACTACGCCATTGGTATTGTATGATTTCTGAAATAATTCATTAATTGCAGATATATTTAACGACTGGATGTTACGGGAGCATGAGTGTATCAATTTGAAAATATTTACAGTAGTGTGATTAGAAATGATACGATACATACCTTTTTGGTCCCACTGTGCGGTGCAGCAGCTTGTTGAGATTCAGTATCTGAATTACTAGCATCGCTACTGTTTGAAGACCTACGTTCCACTTCAAGTCCTCTAGCTTCATCCATTTGAACTCTGCTCGTTGATTCGGATAAACCTGCAGCATTTTCCTCTAATTTAACTCTTTGTGCTTCAGCAGCTTCAAGTAAATTTGCCAAACTTGGTAAACGAAAAGGTTTTTTTGGTTGACAGGGAGAATCTAGCAAATCCTTATTCAAATGCTCCGAAAGGTTGTCAGTGCCCATAGCAATTTCTCTTCCTGGTGGTAAAGACACTGCACCATCCATAGAATTTGCACAAGATTCAGTATCATTGTCAGAGTCTTCAGATTGATCAAAATTTGTCTGTCGAAAGAAATCTCGATAAGTTGATTCCTCCTTAGATTGATTATTCTTGAAAAATTGTTTCTCTCTTACAAGCTTTCTCCGTGTTATTGATGTACCAAATTGACTAGATTCTAAAGCATCCAAAGCATTGACTTGCTGCTCTAAAGGACGGACATATTTCAAACAGTCTTTAACAGAGAGTTCATTTTGTGAAGATGACGAAGGAAGGGGTTCTAAATCAGAGACAGGAAGGTTGTCCGAATTGGAAACAAGGAACAGGTCTGAAAGAGGTATGGAGAGTGATTCAGAAGCAGAACCAGGAACACGGTCTGAAGCAAAAGCTTCACAATCAGGTTCGTCAGGTTGCCCATTTTGAGTTGTAACAGATTCTTCATTCTGTACTTCTTCAGGTCTGCCAGACTCTCCTTCTGGTACCATTTCAGCCAAGTCTGTATCCAAAGGCATCTCAAGACATTACATAGGGTTCTATATAAAAAGAAAAATAATATTTTAACATATAGTAAGCCAAACATTCATACCAAATAGTAAAAATTATTGTATATAGAAAAGATTGAATTAGAAAAGTTATCAACAATCCATATTTTTATAAATTTTTGAAGTGACACTGAAATATTATAGCAACACACTCACCAACAAACATAACACCAGTACAAAACTCGATGAATTAATTCCCGAATAAAAAAAGAAAGAATCATCAGAAAAACCTTGAATCTTAAATCAGTGTAAAAAAAAATTAAAAAGAACCAGCCAAGTCATGAAGTATGGAAACAAATCAAAAAGCCCTTAATATTCAATGATTTCATCAAATCCACGTCATATAGAAGATCAAATCTGGTTGAGCAGGGAGAACTTGATGATACTACTAGACAGTCATTATA
Source organism: Pachycephus smyrnensis (assembly GCA_030142225.1). NCBI lineage: Eukaryota > Metazoa > Arthropoda > Insecta > Hymenoptera > Cephidae > Pachycephus > Pachycephus smyrnensis. The sequence continues at coordinate 472,756 of JARQST010000104.1, forward strand.
CCGGGAAATACGTATATACCGAAGAATTTAAAGGTTAACTCCTATACGCAGTAGAAGACTGACGATTAATCATCAATCGACGTTAATCATAACGATTTCCTTTCGACTCGCTAACAAACAAGCAGCCATCTGGCTTAATGGATTAATTATTGGAGCATATTTGTCATATTATTATTTATTCTCTCACCTGGCATCTCAGGGTGATAAACTTTCTCGGCATCATCTCTCAGACACAATCGATAATAACTTGTGGTAGAACAGCTTAATTAACTTGCATCGTGTTAATTAAAACCAAAGGCAACACGATAGATACCAAAAGAGATGAATAGAGACACTACAGTTTTGACAGCAGAGTGTAGCAGACCAAAGTTAGGGATTTTTTATATATTACTAGCACAAGACATTTGGTTCCAAAATAGTCCCGCCAAAATTTAAAACTAAATAGTGATTAATAAATATTCTACTTCTATTTTTACAATTTTAACCACTTAACCTAACCTCAGCTATCTGCGGCCCACAATTGTTTTGCACGATTGGGAGACGTACACGGCCCATCAACTTTTGATCTAAAAATCGTTTGTCGTGAGACAGTTTGGGCCTGCGCGACCGCTGATTAAATGCCAAGTGATTAAAATGATTATGAAATATAAAGTCACAATCACTTAGTAATTTTGAAAATGGTCAATATGTAATATCACATAATATTTTGTAAATGTTATTTAATAATCAAAAGAGGCAAAGGTATACAAAAAGCTTATCAAAATTTTATTTTTATGTTTTACATAGCATACGTATAAAAATATAAACTTTCTGATTAGCATAGTGTTAATTCTCATCGCTGTCATCACTTTTCCCACTCATTTTATGTTGAATAGCAGCAATTAGTTTGCTGCTAATATTTGCATTTTTATTAATTATCTTTAGGTTATCATTAAATTCCTCAGCAATCTTCTGGATATCCTGAAGATTCTGCAAAGTAATATATAATAACATCTGAAGTGGTAAGTAGCTTTACAATTAATTTTGAAGCATGACCTAACCATGAACATACCAGTTTGATATTGTGATACAGTAACATGGTCTTCTCCTCTGAAAATTCCATAGAAGGTTCATAGAATGATGGACTTGGTGATGATGAAATTGATTTATTCGCCATAATTCAATTAATTGAATATCTTCTAGGAATCAACTTCTCACTTAAAAGTGTAATACAAGCCTGTTTATACAGCACAGAATGTTCAAAGATGCGTTATTTCAAACAATATTAATATTTTATACTATATTCATCAGTAGATGGTAAAGAAGAATATCAGACATTTTAATACTCTATTTTAAACGAAAGATGGTATTATTCTTACAGACCTTTTAATTAAAATACGAAATATTCACAAAAGCTCTAATTCAATTCGAGTTTCTAAACAAGCCTGAACATTGCTGAATTGCGTTGCGAAAAGGCCGTGGTTGCAATCGATCAGTTTAATCGCTCTAATTACACGCAAACTCTGTTGCGCATTAGTTCAGGGAATATCTTCTAATGTGATGTAAAGCATAGAGAATTCCCCGGTTTTTTCACAAAATATGGCGGATGCTGAGGTGAGTTTTGTCACGTGGAACGCTAAAAGTTTATATTTATTCATGAAATAATGTGTCTTTACCGGTTTTGCCATAGCAGTTAGCTAAAGCCTTAAAGGATCTACCAAATCGCATTCAAACCGCCAGCAAAAATGAGCGGCGGGAGATTTTGCAGAACGTCGTCGACGTGTTGTCAAATCCTGGTAAGATATAGTAAAAAGATTTTTTCCATATAAGGATCGTTATTTTCACGTAATATTTGTCATTTAAGATATCTTTCTTTTTTATTTTTGGAAAAAAAAATATTGCTCTTTCTAATTTGTTGTATTACTTTTATATTGTTGCAATTTATACTTAACACGTTTCACTGATCGTTCTTTAAAGTGTAGTTTAATGTTACCACCATTATACACGTGCAATACTGTGATCAACTTGTTATTACATATACACTGATCGATATTGTATAGATTGACCAATGTAAAAAATAATGTCTATTGTACGAAGAACTTAACTTTCGTGTGTATTGTATTAAATTGGCATTCTAAGAAAGAGTATTTCTTGTTTCAGGCATCAATGAAAAAATTGTTGGAGGGATATGTAAAGTTATGTCGATTACTTTACATCGATATAAGGATACTGCATCACAATCTTACGTAAAAAATTTAATTGTGGCTTTACTCAAGGAACAAAAAGAAGCTACTGTAAAGCATATGTCAAATGCTATTACAGAGCAGGCTGTCTGGCATAAGAATTTGGTTCCAACGTAAGTTTCTGATAAACAAACTAAATAGAGTGAGGTATTTTTCACGTTTTAATGTATTTTAATTTTCTTCCATATTTAGTTATAACACAGCTCTGACTGCTTATCTTACATTAAAATGGTCTGCATTGGTTATACTTCATGGTATCAATAATGGATCTAAGGAAAGCTGGTTGGAACTCCCAAAACTAATCGAGGCCCAGGCAAACTTAAGTGCAGCTGCATTGGCTTCTGCAGAAAAGAAACTTTCTAAAAAAGTATATACACTCTTCATGCATGAATGGAAAGTTGTTCCTGGAATCGAAGAAAAATATGTAGAAATTCTAACGAAACTTGATGCTAGTAATGGAGTTATTGTATTGGCCAGTTTATTGACAAAGTATTTGGTAGAAACAAACAAGGATGATCTAATCGATAAACTGAAGGTAAAAGCCTTATCTCCTTACACCATCTACTGTTACTAATTTAATCTCATTAATTATCTTTTATAGCCAAGCATAATTGAGGCTCTTATAAAAGTCAGTATAAGCTGCAAGAAGAAGCCAGAACTTTATGTTGTGGATGCTGCTGCACCACTTCTTAGAAGAGTATCTCATGACGAGTTTAAAAACCTGTTACTCCCAGCCCTTCAAAAGGCGATGCTAAGAAATCCAGAAATAATCATCGAATCTGTTGGTCGTATCCTGAGCGGAATGAGTCTTGACTTGAGTCAATACAGTCAAGACATTAGCAAAGGACTCTTCGCAAATCTACATTCTAAAGAAGATATAGTGCGTGATGAAGCAGCAGACGCTTGTCGTCGCTTGGCTTTACAATGTTCGGATTCTACAGCCCTGGAAAATTTACTTTCATCCCTTTTTGCGGTCTTCCACGGCTCCGAGGGTAAGCTCACTGTAGCTACCCACAAAATATCAGTACTTCAGGGCGCAGGAAATCTCAGTTACAACGTCGTATCTGGTAGTAACATACAGAAACTAACGGAAACAGCATGTAGTCACTTTATAAAAGTCTTGGAAACCGAGGTCCACGAGAAAACTTTAATCCATGCGTTAGAAATGATGTCGTTGTGGTGCAAGAAGTTTGCAAACGACGTCCCAAAGAGTGTAATCGATGCATTTAAAAAAGGAATGGCTGCAAAAACATCTACTGCTGGAGTACGCACCGCATACATAAAGCTTCTCTCCTGGACACCTATTACTTCACACTCTGCAGTGATAGCGCCAATATTAACCCAAGCAATAACCAGAGCGACGCAGCAATGTGCTCAACCTACAGCAGTTACAGAAGGTCTTCTTGCGACTTACTTATTGTTAAAGCTTGTGCTTGCTGGCCAGGTCGAAAACGACAAGCAGAGTATTCTCTGGAATGCTATAGACGACCAGCTGTTCTTCTCTGAAAAATTCCTGAGCACTTGTGGCGATGATATCCTCTACTACCTGATGCTCCTCTGCGAACGTCTTGTGACAGAATTTTCAGATCGCCTCAATGAGAAAGCTCTTGGCGGTATGTATCGCGCTATAGTGGCTTGTGTAACAGCTCCGAAATCCTCAATCCGCAGGAAGTGCGCCCCGGTACTTAAGAAAATGTTAACCGGACTAAATAGTTACGACCTAGCAGAGGCGCTCTTGCTGGAGTTCAATAAATTTCTGGAGACTGCGAAGATCAGAGCTGATGGCGAAAAGGAAAATAAGGAGGAAACATCTACTGGAGAAGTCAGTGGTAGATCCTTAGCAGATGGACTCATGGCTATATGTTCTGGATCCTTCTTGTTCGAAGTGCCTTCAATGCAGATCACTAGAGACGCCTTAATTCCTTCACATCATCCGGCGATATTCAAAGCTGTTCCTAATCTCTGGTTTAAAATTGCTAGGAACTTTGGCCTGGTACCAAAAGACTTTTTACGAACTTTCGGCAGTGAGATTAGAAAACTGTTTCTTAATAACTATAAGCCTGTTCCTAGTTATGAGAACGCCCTTGCCAGGGTAGTATCTCTAGCACCGGATGTAATACTACCATCGCTAATATCAAACGTTACCGGGAAACTGGATGATCCTGAAATACTGAAGGTTACAAAGGATGAGTATTTCACGTATCTAACACCAGAAGGTGAATTATATGACAAGAGTGTAATACCAGGCAATGATGAGAACGATATCTTGAATGCAATGAATATGAAACGTGAGAGCAAGGTATATTCGTTCAAGGAACAGCAAGAGGAGCTACAACTTCGTCGAGAGTTGTACGAGAAACGTAAAAGAGAGGGTAAAATAAAAGAGCCTAAACTTACTCCAAAGCAGGAAGAAGCACTGAAAGCTCAAACTGCTAAAGAGAATGGAATTAGAAAACGTTTGACGGAATTAAATGCAAAAATTACTGATGCAGTTTCGATGATAAATGCTGCAGCACGCGGAAACAGCTTTGAATTAGGTCTACACTTAAAGGATTTGCTTCCTCCTATATTGAAGGATCTAGGCTCGCCTTTAGCAGCGCCAACCATGTTACAACTTTATATAGATCTTCGTAAAACTGTTAAAATATCTAACAATGATACCCTTAGTGATTTGGTAGCGCATGTAACTCTTCGACAGCTACAACCTCAATGTGATCTCGATCAAGCCTGGGAAGAAGAGCCTCTTGACGAGGCAGTGAAACGTACTTTGGCGTTGATACACACATACACCATACGTCAGAAAATATTATTCACGGCTCCGGCATTCTGCTATATCTTCCCGTTTATCAAGAAGACGCTACTGTCTTGTAAGGACGATGGTATGATAACGCAAGGACTGCAAATCATACAAGAACACGCTAAACAAAGAGGAGATATCAGCGTTCCTAAAGATGCAAGGCATCCGAAATTGTTACCCAGGAAACAAATGTTTGATTTACTAATAGAGCTGATGAGCACTACTACTGGTCGGGTTCAGTCCCAGGCAGTTGCTACTCTTCTAGACGTAGCTCAATCTGGTAGCGGTTTACCCAACTGTGCGATGGCAACTGGTGAAGATATAGATTCATTAACTGGAGCCTTACAGAATTCACTACCAGCTGTAAGGGATGCAGCCCTAAGAGGTCTTATGATTATACGTCTTGCGTTTCCGTCTGAGAAGGAAGACTACAATCAATTGCTTAGACTTACAAGGAGGATTTGGGTAGCTAAGTTTGATATCTGCGAAGAAAACAAGCAGCTGGCTGAAGAATTATGGACTGCAGCAGGGCTCGTGGCTAACCCTGACATCCTATGCGAAGAGCTTATTCAGGATATTGCACATCCAGTTGAGCCTATTCAACAAGCTGCTGCATGTGCTTTGGCGCAGCTCCTGACTAATGATCCTCAACTCATGCCTGCAATCTTAGATAGACTATTGGAATTATACCAGGATAAACTCGCAATGATTCCACCAAAGTTAAATGATTTTGGTCGAGTTGTTGAACAACCTATTGATACCTGGGGACCACGACGAGGAGTTGCTTTGGCACTGGCACAATTGGCACCTTTATTAACACCAGAGACTATACACAGGCTTGTACAGTTCTTCGTCTCTACTGGATTAGGAGACAGGAATCATGCTGTCCGTACAGAAATGCTTACTGCTGCAGTTGCAGCTGTCGATCTTCATGGCAAAGCAAACATAACATCCTTGTTACCAGTTTTTGAAGATTTCATGGATAAGGCTCCAAAAATTGGTAGTTTTGATTCAATAAAACAATCTGTGGTAATTCTTATGGGATTGTTGGCGAGACATTTAGAGAAGGATGATCCTAGGATAAAGCCCATAGTATTGAGGCTGATTTCAGCTCTTTCTACACCGTCGCAGCAAGTACAAGAAGCTGTCGCCAATTGTCTGCCTCATCTGGTGCCTTCTATCAAGGATGATGCTCCCAGAATTGTGGATAATTTGATGGACCAACTGTTAAAGTCTGATAAATATGGAGAGCGCAAAGGAGCTGCATATGGATTAGCTGGTCTTATCAAGGGAATGGGTATCCTTGCTCTCAAACAGCTTGATATCATGACTACTCTTACCAATGCTATTCAGGATAAAAAAAATTATAGACACAGAGAGGGTGCATTGTTTGCTTTTGAAATGCTCTGTACGATGCTTGGAAGGTTATTCGAGCCTTACATAGTTCATGTTCTTCCGCATCTGTTATTATGTTTTGGAGATTCAAGTCAATATGTAAGAACAGCTACGGATGATACTGCTCGAGTAGTAATGAGTAAACTTTCTGCTCACGGTGTGAAGTTAGTTTTGCCTAGCTTGTTGGCAGCTCTAGAGGAGGATTCTTGGAGAACGAAAACAGGTAAGTTCTTTAAAAGCATGTCATAAGCACATGGCTTATATTACATACAATTTTTAGGATCTGTGGAACTGTTAGGAGCAATGGCGTATTGTGCTCCGAAACAATTGAGCAGTTGCCTACCAAGCATTGTGCCAAAACTAATAGAAGTTTTGAGTGATTCGCATACAAAGGTCCAGGAAGCTGGGGCAGAAGCTTTAAAAGTTATCGGTAGTGTCATTCGAAATCCTGAGATTCAGGCTATCGTTCCAGTATTACTAAAAGCTCTTCAGGATCCATCAAGGAAAACGGCGACATGTTTGCAAACATTATTAGACACGCAATTCGTGCATTTCATAGATGCACCATCATTAGCCTTGATTATGCCAGTAGTCCAAAGAGCCTTTATGGACAGGTCAACAGAAACAAGAAAAATGGCAGCTCAGATCATTGGTAACATGTACTCATTGACTGATCAAAAGGATTTGACTCCATATCTACCCACAATCATTCCTGGACTGAAGACTAGCTTGCTGGATCCTGTACCGGAAGTACGTAGTGTATCGGCTCGAGCTCTTGGTGCAATGGTGCGTGGAATGGGAGAGTCCAGCTTTGAGGATCTCCTTCCATGGTTAATGCAAACATTAACTTCTGAGACTAGCAGTGTAGATCGTTCTGGAGCTGCTCAGGGTCTCTCTGAGGTCGTGAGAGGTCTTGGCGTTGAGAAACTTCATAAACTGATGCCTGAGATCATCAGCACAGCTGAAAGAACTGACATAGCTCCTCATGTTAAGGACGGCTACATAATGATGTTCATCTACATGCCTAGTGCATTCACGACTGAATTTACTCCGTACATTGGGCAGATTATTAATCCTATCCTAAAGGCTTTGGCTGATGAAAATGAATACGTGCGTGAAACTGCTCTCAGGGCAGGTCAAAGAATAGTGACACTGTATGCTGACTCTGCTATAATGTTACTACTACCGGAATTAGAAAAAGGTCTCTTCGATGATAATTGGCGTATCCGATACTCATCAGTTCAATTACTTGGAGATTTACTGTATCGTATCTCCGGAGTATCTGGAAAAATGTCTACTGAAACCGCCAGTGAGGACGATAACTTTGGAACTGAACAGTCTCACTATGCTATTATCAATGCACTAGGAGCGGAGCGACGAAACCGTGTTTTGGCAGGACTATATATGGGTAGATCCGACGTGGCTCTAATGGTTCGTCAGGCAGCACTTCATGTATGGAAGGTGGTAGTAACGAATACACCAAGAACGTTAAGAGAAATCTTACCCACGTTGTTCAGTTTGTTATTGGGATGCTTGGCAAGTACCAGCTTTGACAAGAGGCAAGTAGCTGCCCGTACCTTGGGGGATCTCGTTAGAAAATTAGGGGAGAGAGTACTTCCAGAAATCATTCCAATCCTGGAGAGAGGTTTACAGAGCGAACAGGCTGATCAGAGACAAGGAGTCTGTATTGGTCTATCGGAGATCATGGCTAGTACCAGCAAAGATATGGTTTTGACATTCGTAAACAGTTTGGTACCAACAGTCAGGTAAACACACAATGATATAATCGAATTTATTTTATAAATGCAATAATATTATAAAACGTATCAATATTATATTTTGTAGAAAAGCCCTGTGCGATCCTTTGCCAGAGGTCAGACAGGCTGCTGCCAAGACTTTTGACAGTCTTCATTCAACAGTAGGAGTACGAGCATTAGATGATATTCTGCCTGCTATGCTGACTCAATTGAATTCTCCAGATCAGGCGGAGGCTGAGAACACATTGGACGGTTTGCGTCAAGTGATGGCAATTAAATCTCGTGTGGTCTTGCCTTATCTGGTTCCACAATTGACCAGCCCTCCCGTTAACACAAAAGCTCTGTCTATACTGGCTAGCGTGGCTGGAGAAGCATTGACAAGGTTCCTCCACAAGATCTTACCTGCATTATTGACAGCCTTATCCAGTGCACAAGGCACACCAAATGAGGTACAGGAATTAGAGTATTGCCAGGCGGTCATTCTATCTGTTACTGATGAAGTTGGAGTAAGGACCGTCATGGACCAACTTATGGAAGCTACCAGAGCTGAGGATGCATCTCGAAGACGAAGTGCAGCTACTCTGCTATGTGCGTTCTGTCGAGATACTCGAGCGGATTACAGTCAATATGTTCCACAATTACTTAGAGGATTGATACATTTGTTTACTGATGATGATAAGGATGTGCTTCAGATGAGCTGGGAAGCACTTACGGCAGTTACTAAGGCAAGAACCACGCTCCTTTCCTTCGATGTAACCTTTAAATCTGTTCATTTTTTAATGTTTTTCTTTATCTTCAGACTCTTGGATCAGACCAACAAATAGCGCACGTACAGGACATAAGACAGGCTGTACGCTTCGCCGTGTCAGATTTAAAGGGACAGGAATTACTTCCAGGATTTTGTCTACCCAAGGGTATAACACCGATTCTACCCATCTTCAGGGAAGCTATTCTCAATGGAATGCCAGAAGCAAAGGAACATGCAGCACAAGGCTTGGGCGAAGTCATTCGACTTACAAGCGCTGCAGCGCTACAACCCAGTGTGGTACATATCACTGGTCCTCTTATTCGTATTCTTGGTGATCGTTTTAATTGGAGTGTTAAGGCTGCAGTGCTGGAGACACTGGCTATACTGCTTGGCAAGGTAGATAACGAATATATATTTGTTAATGAATTAGAATTAAAACTTATTCCCTATTTCTGACTGCGCTAGGTGGGCGTAATGTTGAAACAATTCCTACCACAACTTCAAACGACCTTTTTGAAAGCCTTGAATGACAGTAATAGACAAGTCAGACTCAAAGCAGCATACGCTCTCAGTAATCTTATAGTTATTCACACCAGAGCTGATCCTCTATTCGCCGAATTGCATACTGGCATTAAAACAGCTGATGATCCCACTATCAGGTATATCTTTATGATTCCTAATCATTGATTCTTTTCCCACTGTTTATAATCTATAACAATCCTTTAATATCATTTTAGAGAAACCATGTTGCAAGCCTTACGGGGAGTATTGACACCAGCTGGCGACAAGATGACAGAACCTATGAGGAAACAAGTATTTGCTACCTTGAGTAGTATGCTTGGACACCCGGAAGACGTTACAAGAAATGCAGTAGCCGGATGTTACGGTGCTCTTTTAAAATGGCTAACGCCAGAGCAGTTAGCGGCAGCCTTCAATGACAATCTATTCTGTAAGTCTCTCGAGTGACACTATAGTGATTTATTATCGTCAGAGTAAACCATTAACAAATATTATTATTTAGGTACCGACGTAAATGCTGATTGGATGTTGAGACACGGTCGTTCCGCGGCATTATTCGTGGTGCTGAAAGAATCTCCAGGAACAGTTTACACTGGAAAGGAGAAAGAGCGAGTTTGCAAAGTGATACTCTCGTATCTAGCTGCTGACAGAGTTCAAATAGCTATGAATGGAGTGCGTGCCTGTGGTTACTTGTTCCAGTATCTTATGAACGATGGCCAGCCGATACCACAGCAAATATTAACACCCTTCGTACGAGTAAGTAAAGCAGCCATCCGTAAAATATTCTTAGAGTGAAATGTTCATTCGGTTTTTTTTACAGTCAATGAATCATACGAGTAACGATGTGAAGCAACTACTGGCAAGAGTATGCACGCACCTTGCAAGGAATATACCGTCACAGAAAATGTCACCGGAACTACTGAAAGCCTTGCTGCCAATGTTGGTTAATGGTACTAAGGAGAAGAATGGTTACGTCAAAGCCAATAGCGAACTTGCACTTATCGCTGTGCTCAGGCTTAAACAAGGAGATGAAGAGCACCAGGTACTGATATCAGTTTATAAAATATATTTATAGTCAATCATTTATTCAGTATGTCTATTATTGTTTCCTGGTTCTCCTTTACAGAGGTGCATAGCTCTCCTTGACGTGGGAGCTAAGGAGTCTTTGTCAGACGTGGTGAGCAAAGTTTTAAGAAAGGTTCTCTCCCAACCAGAAGGCAAGATAGAAGAGTTGGACGATACGTTACTCACGTGAGAGACATTGTATACCCCGGGGCTCATTACTCGCTATCCCTGTTCCTATTCCCGTCGTCAAACCCCACGTTATCATACCTGCTCTCCTAATTCCTACGACAGGAAGTATTACTCGTGTAACAGCCGCGACGTAACCTCGAAATTATCTCGATCAATTATCTATCTCAATAAGGAATTAGATAGCCTTAAGAGAAGTAACAGATCTATGAGTTTCAAGCTGTTGAAGCTCAGATGCCCTGAGATCCGGATGACTGCAGTAATAACAACCAATTGCAAGTCGCAATGTCGTGTGTCACAAGAATCAAGAACTGTCATCACGAAGTATCAACGAAGTAATCACTGTCGACTCGATGAGGATGTTTCACGCATTTCGAAAAATGAATTTATCTCTAGTCTCGTTATAAGGAATTCAACCGGTAATCGTACTACTACCGTGGATTATTCAAAAGATCTCAAGAGTAGTCTGAGAAATGATGATGATCCCACGGTTAGTGAAAACGATAACGTATCTAGGGACTTCGTTGAAGTAATTGCCCACTTTCAAAATAGACATTACACGTCTTACCTGGGGCTAAAAGAATTTTTCAAGAGACATTGTCATGTCCACGGGAGAGATAAATGCAGAAAAAATTATACAGGCAATCATGAGAAGGATCAAATGATTGATCGTCTAGGACATAATTTTGAGGAATCTTTTATTAGATCACGTCCATCCGAGGACGTTAACGATAACGAAGACGATAGTACCTTTTCTTTTGCAATATCCATGCATCTAAGTCACAGATGGACAGTGCGATTATACATTGTTCTCTAGTTGTATACATCGGTATATAGTTTATATTTGAAAAAAATTAAATATAAGAATTGTTACGTCGATTATATTGATCGGTCGTGACAAATCGGCGCCACTTCTGGGACAGTCAACGAAGCATCGACTCGCTTGCTCGCTCCAATAATAACAACAACAACAATAATAATAGTAATAATATTACATAAGTTCATCAATATTTCTACTTTATATAACGTATATACTTTTTCACTTCGTATAACCTCCCATTAATTATGACCGCCATGATTATCGACCACGTGGCACAGTCTCTGTGATTTTCTACTTGGTTTAGAAATCAAAACTTTTCCTGATTGATACTTCTAAAGGAGTTTTAATAAGAATATACAGCGAGATTGATACGACCAATATTGATATTACTCCTTTAATTTCTTACAGATTTTTGTACTTTTATAACGTTTAACCATTAACTCGTATGCTGTTTCGCCTGCGAATTCTTTTTTCCTACTGACTGATTCGTCTATCGTTAACATCTACCATCCGATGATTTTTTTGGATCAGTATGAAAAGCACGGGAGATTGAGGCTTTTTTCGAAAATTTCATACCGCACGATACCATGCAGCTTCTTTTATACGGCGGATCCGTATCGTTATCAAATATGCCACGTGACATTATCTTCTATGAATTTTCTTGAAAGAACGATGTTGGGGAGAAGTGAGAACGTGACAGTGCCTGGAAGTGCGCTTTGGTGTGTTTTTAGTAACGAATATCCTTGCATCCTAACTTCCCTTCTGTCTCCCGCTGTTCCTATTCCGAAACGAGCCCCGGGACTGCCAAGAGCATGCAACGGATCGTACACGCAAGATCGGTTAAGTTTTTATTTTATCGTTATCCGGCAATAAAATGCCTCTTATTTGTCCAGTGTAATTTGTCAATTTTGAGATAATTGGCGCGCAATACGTAAAGATACTGCGCGGCTCATTCAGCCTTTCTTTTCCTTGATCGTTACTATAGTTTATGCATTTAACATAATACAATCCTATGATAATTACCGAGCAATTATTTATCATGTCTTTGTAACGAATTTAGGTTTGTTATGTATGAATGGAGGAATGTGATATGATTATCATATAAAGAATGATGCTCTGAAAAATCCTATGTATCATACATTTTTTTTACCTCTAATAGGCAATCAGAGATATACAGAAGTATATTTTGGAAAATCCTAATACTTCACCTTTTCAATATTTGTCAGTTTTCGGAAAATGGTAATTGTCCTCTTGGTTTAAGAGCTACCCCAAAAATCCTTTTTAAGTACTGTGTAAGTACAGTTTCGTTTCGGTATTGCTAATTAACATACCGAAATTTCGTAAAGTCCCCTTCGCACCGAAAAGGTTCTATTGTTTTTGAAATTCTAGAACCGAATGAAGCTCTGCCTTGATCAGGTCTTACACGATGCTAAAATCTCCCACGTGCACAAGAGTCCTGCGACGTATACCTCAAGGTTGGTAAGACCCTCAGGAAAAGTGTTGGGACTTCAGGAAGTTTCCTTTTCCTGGTCGACCTTAAAAGAAGACACCCCGTCGATCAAATAATCACCTTTCCCTTAGAATAAATACCGCAATGCGCGAGCCGCGCTAAATGGCCACATTCACTAAGAAGATTAACTGACAATGAGATTATTAGTGAAATGGATATGGCCTAGCTTAGCAGCTTGCAACAATACAACCCAAGTAGGAAAGAGAATCCAACTGAGTTTTCCAGCAAATGAACTTTTATTGCAACACGAGTAATCGTTACCTGAGAACAAATTTTGGTATTGTAGAACCAATAATGAGAACCACAATAAAAATCCAATCCTACGAGGAAATAATCATAACATTAAGCATCTGTTGATTAAAACAGATACGTATATAAGCAGAGATAAATGCATGGTAGTAAAACAATCGCAGGGAGATGATTTCCCGTATACATATAAACATAACAATCAAAAGTGATTATCACCCCAGTAAGTGTAGAGAGCGGAAACATCTTAACAAGCCGACAAAGATTCTCAGTGCAAATCGCAATCGTTTATACACAGGGACGTGTTTAAAAAGCTGAATCTGATATGAGAAGTCGGGCCACTGCAATGGTCGTCGGCCACTACAAAGCGCACGCGAAACCCACGCGCGAAAACACTTTACTACATTAGGAAGTGGCATTTTATGTGGACTTCGTGATCGCGAGGGAATTGTTGTTTCGTTCCTTCCTCCGTTATTGTGTGCATATGTATTTTTTTAATTCTTTATTTCACACAGGGAGCCACGTACGACATACAACCTGACAGTATCAGTATTTCCTGTGGGATGCAGGAAGAAGAAAGGATATTTTCTACTTAACTTACCCGCCACTATATTGGGTGGTCTCTTAATGACGTGACTCATACGGCTGGCTTTTGTTATTCCTCGTGCAGAATCCCGCGACGACGCACTCTGGACTTCCTGTCCTCCATATTGTTCAAACATTGGGACGAGTCCTGCCAATGGCTTCTACCGCAGTATAAGTTAGCATGGTGGTTCTCTAGTTGGTAGGAGTAGATATACACGATGAGATAGGTGATGGTGGATACACAAAACATTTCGCAGAACACCAGAAGACCCTCGAAAGTCCTTTCGCCTTCTAGTTGCTGTAATGGCCGTAGTAGGTAGCTGTAATACTTGGCCGAGTTTCCCTGGGAGGATGTCACGCGACAAATAAACATAGAACTAAGTGATGGGAAATGTTTGTTTATGCTTTGTAAAGGATAACAAGGATGGCTATTGGCTATCTTGTGTCCTTATTATATCCATATTCTATTTTTTTGGATGTTTGCCTCCACGCGTGGGATAATTTAAATACAGATTGCGAATCCTTCCGGGTGGCTACGAGCAGACGATATAAACGTGAGTTAAGATGGCGATTGAATAATCACGAGCATTTATTATCGGTACGTGTCTTACAAACACGAGGGGTGTTCTATCCTGGTTCGATCGTAAATCAAAAATTCGCCATGGACGTTAAAGTTGTGTTGTTTGTGAGAAGGCGTGAAGCGAACATCTGATAGGATTCACGGAATTATGGAGTCTCCTGACGCATTAGTTTTGAGAAGTAAATTTGATGTACTTGGCACGAGACTCGACCGAGTCTCTTGATAATCTGACTGTGATTCATGGTGGCGATAAGGATTATCATTATTGTCATGGAAAAGTTTCGATACTTTTTATTATGATCTGCGATTTGCTATTACTTTAAAAATGTGTTAGTTTTTTTTAATAAGATTTCAACACTGCGCTGAGGTCAAGTTTGTGTGGCCATTATCGAACTGTCAGAGTACACAGTTGAGTATTGTTAAGGATCCTTATTTTTAATGATTTACCAGGAATCTTACGCGTTCAACTATATTTCATATTCATCAGTGGTTATCTTGCGCATCCCGTTTGTCATCCATGATGGACACCAAACTACACCAAGAGCCTGTTTACTTTCGTCTGTCCTGAAACAACAATTCCCAGTGTTCGTCCACCCAGCCATAACTCATCCTCTCGTTTATTTAACAATTCACGATCCGAGATTTAGCACGGGTCCGCTGTAAACCACATGGTTACGAAACATTGCATTAACAAAAGGTAGTCTGAGAATTTTTTCACTGGTCAAAGACTATTACGGTAGTAAAATGATAACAATGATAAGAGTCTAGTAAGAAAAGTAAAAATTTTCAAGGTAGTTCTTATAAAATTAAATAATATTCGTTAGGCAATAACCATTGCCAAGTGGTTAGGCATATTGAACCGATTTTTGTTTGAATCTGTAAACACGTAATACATAACGCAGATAAGTGGCCACTTCAAAAAAAAGGCCAGTTGCACTCATCATTCCACACAGCAATCGAAATTTTCGTTTATTTATTCCAGAACACTGCTGTAGGTAAAGAGCTGAAGGATGTTACCTATACGTAAAGCAGCTCCCGGTCATTAGTATTCAAAGCAATATTTTTTATTTCTTTACCTTGCCATACTATTCCACTTATTAATTTTTATGACACTAAAATGATTATACTGATATCATTAAAATCCGTATAATTGCTTTTCCCGTTAAAAACAATAATCTTACCCCTGACCATTCTAATCGGCAGGGGTAATATACATATCTATATATATCTTTTCCATTTCGTATAAGGTAAGCGGCGGGATTTCCTTTTTCGAAATCTCAAATAGCGATCATCGTAGCCCATAAAGGTCGTGCATTACGTCCCGCAGTGATGTCAAGCGTTTCCCGACCTGAAAGAGAAACCCCCTGAAAATGTCATGTTTCTCTTAAAAAAAAGGGTAGAATACAAAAAAAACCATCCCCCCATTTGTCGGAACCGCAATCGTTTCTGGATCTGAGTTTTTGCGGTGCACTTCCTCAATAACTCTGCGGGAAATCCAGAGTCAAAGAAAGAAAAAAGATGAAGCGACGAGAAAATTCAAACAGGCGAAAAAATGTCAGCCAATTGAGAATAGCCGTAAGGAGAAGAATACGAAGAATGAAAAATCCAACAGAATAAGAAATCACATGCGATTCTGAATTCGTGATGTCTTCTAAATTTTTTGTAAAAAGAAAGAAAGAAAAGGAAAGTTTCATCAAGACGCCATTACTGTCATACAGCCAGAGAACGAACTGTAAAACTGGATTGTTAACTTCCACTGATGCGCACTTTTTGGGCCCATGTTCAGTCACTGGAAAGTGTACTTATGACGTCACAGACCAACATAGCGCTGGCAATCTGATCATTGTTAAATATCCAACAAACGTATCACTCAAGATATAATGTTTATCCGATAATTAACATTGAACGATAAAAAAATGTATCTGACAAACATAAATGCAATTTCAGTTTTCAGTATGTGTCGATGCCAACAGTTATCTCAGTTACGCCCTTTCAACATTTTACTGCCAGGCGCCACAAGGACAAAGCGATTTTTCTAATTGCTCTAGACGCCATTGCCAGGTCGTTCGAAGATCCTTGTCGCATGGAAAAGTGGGTAATTAAGGTAATGCAAGGGAGCAACAGGACAAGGGTGGAATGCCCCACTATTTCCTCGTCTTTAGAAAACAAGGTGTTAATGCAAAGGTATCCAGGTACGTACAATACTGGCTCCGATTGGTAAATGGACATTGAATAGATACTAGATAAGTAAACGCTGGTACTACGTAAAACAGCATATAGATTAGATGAAAATATTGTCTATATTTTTCACAAACAATTCGAACACTAAATAGAAAGTATTATAGAGTATCATTTAAAAATTGTACAGGTAGAAAATAGAAGGCTATTACGTCATGTACTCTCTTTGTATTATCTATTAATTACGATTGAAATATCTACTCCTAATTGTTAGATATACCTGAATTTCTTCTTTTTTTTCTTCACAATACTTATGGATGGCACGTGGATGATTTTACTTTTATTGCCTTCGTAAGTGCTACCGTAACTCATAAAATGGAACCCTTATATATTGTCCTAGACATTCCCCTCTGTATAACGTTTCATATCCATAGCTCAGGGAATTTGTTGAAAGGTTATATTTTGGGTCTGAATTTTGTCGAGTATATTTCAGAACGCTTCAATGAAGTCTTGAAGTCTGTGAAGTCCTCGGTAACGTTCGGGGGGTTTTGAATACAGGTAGCCAGACTAAACGGGGGATGAAAAGGCGCGGAACAAACCCTCATTGTTGTGGGTATCGCTTACAGTTAATCCGCAATACGAAATTCACAACAACCGAGCGATGACTGCATCCCTAAAGGCAGATGAATAGGTAAGAGTGGGCGTGGAGGGTGTGTTGAGAAAAAAAAGGAAGAAAAAAAGAAATGGAGATTCTTATCGCTTAGAACCACTACTGTTTAGTCGCCGACAGCTCGCTCTGAACATCCGATTTTTATCTGTACCGCTGTGATCTTACGAGCGCAGAAACGATTAACTGTCATCTTGTGCTAGAATTCTTTAATTTATGTGATTCCCGTCGAGTTCGTAAAATTCCATAAATACAGAATATTAACACTTGCGATAATGGTATCTTATAATGGGATTTTATTAGTGATTGAAAAAAAATTATTTTTTTTATAAATCTGATCCAATTTTTATTTTCTAGATATTTGGACATATTTTATTTATTCGATGAATTAAACTGTATATCGTGCATATAATGGTATAGCGATATTGATTTTGTAAATGATCAGTCACGTTATACAATAGTAGAGTTTTTAAGTATCCAATAATTGTCAGCAGAGAATCGGCTGACGGAAAAGTTTATCCTCTGACTTTTTTTCAGACTTTGAGCCCCATTTGCCTTTCCTTTCTATGAAGTCTGGAGCCAATGGGAAAGTAGTAGGCGTGTCGTTGGTCCCTCCAATGGGGACTGTACTGTGCAAGGGTGGAGGACAGGCCCACGCGACTTCCCCTAGTAAAGACAAGTAACTAGTAGCCGTTCGTTAGTCTGGCCCTGACTGCAGTGCCGAGTATTTGAGTATTGTGACACTCCTGTTTTACCCGCATTCATTAATAACAAATAGTTTCTAGAGTTAACAAGGACTTTAATCATATCACAAGAATTTTTTTCGAAGAATCACGTGCGTGCTTGAAGAAAATTAACTATCATGAATTTGGTTTCACCCATGGATCTGCAGCTGCATCTGCATCAGCAGATGCTCTACAGACAGCAGCAAATCACGCTGCATCATCATCGACCAGGTATTTTTTTTAATTATCTAATAAATTTCTTTACCATGTAAATTGATCATCTTTCAGCATGTTAAACGGTCGGACGATATTACTTATCATGGAATTATTAATTGGACTAAGGAGTACAAAGATCTTGAATAGATACCAGTGTGTTATCATATATATATGTGTGTATAAGGGCCTCCCCTTTTTTATGGCGTGTTAACTCGACACATTCTCAAGAACATGTTTACAACGAGCTCTCGTCGCGGGTTCCGTTTGTCAACGAGTAGAAGACGTTATTAGACATTGCGTCCAGACAAATAAATAGTGGAGTCGCGTATAGAATTCTCGAGACGGTTTACCCGTTATAACGAGTGACGATAGACCATGAAGAATTTGCGCCATCTTTTCTGATGCTCAAATAACTCGTGAAAAAAATATAAATTTTCCGAGTTTCTCATTGCACTATACAAATTTTATAAGAAAAGAAGAATTATAAGGAAAAATAAACACGTGGTACATAAGACAATCATTTTGCATGGGTTCGCCAGCCAGGGGCAGATCTTCCAAGAAACGTGAAGTCGGTCGACTTCGTAATTGCGAAAATAACGAATCACGCGAATCCAGGCGAATATAACGAAGGATCCAGAGAATTATCAGCATCAGTGCGTGTCTGCGGTACGAAGGCCACGATTATCATTAATTAAGAAGGTCGTCCGAGAAATCAAGTACTAGGGGGAGTGGTAACCATCTTTAGATTGCTTGGCTGATAACGAACGAGATTAAGGGTGCGTTTTTAGTATGTTTTTAAGAAAAAAGGGGGGAAAAAGGACTAGATCCTGGAATTTCAGAGCAGGACACGCTCGTTACACGATGACGGCTCGTGCGTCCCTGTAAAATGGAAATCGGTGTGAGAAAGATTGTCGCGTCATCGTAATTGTCCCACAGAAGAAGACAGTCCCATCCGAGTCACCGCCATTAGGTATTAGAAAAAGTCACGAAAGGATCCCACACCACCCCCTTGTTGAAACTAACAGTGTCCTCAACGTAGTGCGGTTTCCGGGCTGACAAATAAGCATCTGCTCTTGTTTGCCTTGTCTCCGGGCCATTCTGTGTGTCCCAAAGACAGAAAGATGGAATATTGTCATTATTTTTTATGCCTAATGGCATAAAGATGTTTGCTCGGAGGGTGTGGGCCATTTAATGGTCCCTCTTCTAACGTATCAAGGGACACTACTAGTAATACCATAGTAGTAAGGGCAACGGTAGTGATGATTACCGAGTATTAGATATAGGAAAACTAGTAACCATAGGATCTTACGGTGCGTAGGAAAAAATTTTTGATTTTCCCCCAAAAAAATAGTACCCGCCAATTCTTACATAGAACGTCAAGAGATTTGAGACCAGACATGCGCAGAGACTATATTTAATCTTTACTTTTTTTTATATACGTATTTCTTTTCTACCACTCGCCAAGACACTGCGCTATTAAGTCACTTTCCAAGGGGGTAATTCGGTTATAATGGTTTGTTTGTTTTCTAGAAATGCGTGTTATGTGCACCACCCTAAGTATAGAGCCGACCCACGAAAGGCGGGTGCGTGGCGTGCATGCGTTATGGTGGTCCCACATTATAAGTTCATTAGGGCGCGAACGACTACGCCAGTCCTCTACCCCATAACCCGTCATTACCTCTAATGTGCCCTAAGGATTTTTAGACAGGTGTTGAAACACTCCTAAATACGGATCTGCCCCGTTTCCATGTATGGTTGTTACGGAACATTAGATTCTATTGGAGTTAACGTTCTAATCTACTTTTATTCATGGTCCACCATACTTATTACTCCATGCTATACAATTTACAATCTAGATCACCCGTATGTAAGTACAGATTTGAATCTGGTCCCAATTAAAGTTTTAAACGGTTGAATTCTACTATGATTTTGATTGCGTCACTCAATTTGGTATGTCTGAAAAACTTTATAATATAGTTTACCTAAAAAGGAATGAATTTGAAAAATAAAATAGAGACAAATATGTATGGATATATATTGGTTAGGAATTTATCTAGCTCTAGGAGACGAAGCTATCCCACAAGTATCCACATCAAACGTGCCGCTGCTCATCGAACCGGACAATCGTTATCTGCCGCCAAGAATGGGAGAGCCCGAAAGCTTCCCTCACTGAATATCCCTTATGTCCGCGGTCAATGCCAATTATCCTGGCAGGATAATGCGTCCAGGGTTCTGGGAGAAACTCGTCCTCGAGGAGACAAGTGCAGAAGCGCTCATGCATGGAGACAGAAGGAGACGACCCGCTAAGACATCTTCGTTCGGTATATCCACGGATAGACCTTTCTTCCTTTTATGCACAGCGCGACCGTAATCCTCCGTCATCACCTTCCTGGCGGAAAGAAGAAAAAAAGTACCTAGGAGGATGTTTACTTGGCGGGTCGTCGCGTGCTCCTATTGTCAGTCCCTGGAAAAATATTTTACGACATTTTTACCTGTACTTGTATGTGCAGTAAAAGAATCTCACCTTGTTGAAATATACAAAATTTTTATACAATTTTTGTATTATTGTTTCAGAGGAGATGCCAGGATCAGGATGGTTGGTATCGCCGTGTCCAGGAAGTGGACCACCTCTGCCACGAGAAGTCACAGTCGAATTGCAAAATCGTCGATTGTGGCAGCAATTTCATGCTGAAACCACGGAGATGATCATCACCAAGCTTGGCCGGTGAGAAGACATAAATTTTAGTCAATTGCTACTAGAAAGAAAAACTGTATATAGCATTGGCTCTGGGTCCTCTGTGTCCCTTGCGTACGAAATGTTTATTGCTCTGATGAATGGCGCCGACCAGATCCTTTAAAAGGCTACTGAATAATCCTCTGAGCTGACCTAGTCCAACCTGAGCTCGTTACACCGGGTAAGCGATACCCGGCTACTCTCATTGAGTCGAAGCATCCTTGCGCGACTAAGCACCCAGCTAAACGTCCAGTTCTTGTCTAATGTTCACCTTCCGAATAGCTCCACCTTCAACTTCCACCACCTTAGGGGAGGTGAAACTAAGGGAACACTAGCCAGCTGCCTGTCGGCCACTGTCTTTATGAACGTCGCGACCCGTCGGCGTCGCGACGCATGGCTGCGCTCTCGCGGTCCCTTTGAAAGCGACCTTTCCGATCTTCCAGACCTCCTTAATTAGACGTTTCGGGATAAGATTCTTGTGACATTGGTTTTTCTTTTTCTTTGCGAGAATTAAGCAATATGCGTCCTCCCCCTATCCTTGTTCACTTAACACTTTGTCCACTACGTGTTTCTGGGGATATTTTTACCTGTTTGAAGCATTTCCTTTTATCTCTTCTTAAAATAAAGAAAAATATTTACATTTTCAGTAAAGAGCATTCGTTTTGCAAAACATGGTCATTTTTTCATTTTACTGCAAATTGCGCAATATTTGTATCTGTAAAAAATCAACTTATTAATTCCTTCATATATTTGATAAAAAAGGATTAAATGCTGTAGTATATATATATATATCGCTAAATACTTCCAATTTTTCGATTAGCACCGATCTATCAATTCTTATATTTACTTTTCCTACACCTGGTATTCCCAATCAGGTATATCAAAGCGCCAATGGAAATTAAACGGACAGGCATCGGCTATTGAGATTCGAATCCCACGCGCAGGGGGTCGGTTGCCTGTTAGCTGTTAGTTTGGCCCGACAGACGAACGGACAGACAGTCGCCGGCGCCTCAAACTACTTTTCTTTGTCTTAGGGCCGCCACCGCCACCGCCAACATCATGGTGGTAGACAGTGGGTAGAGGAACGCATGGAGAGTGAACGGTAGAGTCAGAAATGATGAGAATGAGAGAAAGATCTAAGAGAGAGAGAGAGAGAGAGAGAGAACCCGTAGGATGCATAGCTAAGCCACATTCCAAAATTATTAGCCGCGACATTTCTTCTTGCGACTGATAAATTAACGTAGAAAATTCTTCCAAGACACATTTTAATTTAAAAATTGTACCATAGCATATAGCATAGTATACATAATACATATGTTTTGCTCTTTAGTTAAAGATCGTGACGCACTATTATGAGATTCAAATTTTTCTTTAAATTCCCGCCAAACGGTGTATCTATGTGACAAAGGCGCAATTAGTTTCACGGGGCGGAGAGATAGAAAGAAACTTCGAAGGGACAATAGTAAAAACTTATCTGTACCATCGCGGCTCCTTGGGGACGTGAACCTTTGCACGCCATTTACAAGGGTGTAGACAAGCGACCGGACCTGTCTGGCTACGCATTCCGGGACCTTTACGCTCTTTCCTTCTTCGTGTCTCACTTATGCGTCATGAAGAACAAAAAAGACCAGAGAGGACATACAATTTTATTCTGCACTTCCGGTCGTAAGTGGATGCCACCGCAAAAGCAGGAACTTCCTAATGTACGGAAATGTATACAGATAGTCTACGCAGAATTTATGCAAGTGATAACTTGGTGTAGATTCGTTAGAAAAACGGAAGCGGATGCTTCCTACAAGATTGTTCGACAGATTACCTGTGTACGTTTTATTTTTAAATATAAAAGAATCTCGTCCTTACGATTTGACTTAAACGCCATTCAAGCTTTAACGACATAGTCTGCTCGCCAGATAATTTGCAGGAGGTCCATGCTTACAAAGATTTAAGACCTATACGAATGTTCTTTCGTGGGCGGTCGAGATGCAACAATGGCGTCAACACCATTGTCGACCCTCCTGCTTGGCCAGGTTCGCGCAGTAATTTTACTCACCACGTGTCGGACATATGCTTGAAGCATGTTCTCGAGTTGTAACTGATCAGTATTCCGTGACACGATTGACTTTTTTTCTACCTTCTTCTACTGGAACTCGCACAATTTCGCATACAGTGACCGCTCATCGGGACGTCCACTTCCTGCTGTTATGTCGTACATAACCTATACCCCGTACTGACTCATTCTCTTGTTTCCTTACTTCACGGGTGAAAATGACAGCCAACGTGAAGTTTGCAGGTAATACATTTAAAGGAAATATGCCTAAAAGACTTCTGCACTTAAAATAGCAAATTCTTCTCATTAACTGCTATTTATTTAGTAGCCATGCGGTACCTTTTGAATGAACAATGAATGAACGAGTGAAACACTTGATAAATGTTCCTCGTTGGGGATTAAGAAAATGACGTTCTAAAAGCAGTGATAGGTTAGGACAATTTTGACCATTACGTTACTGCTGTTACTAACAGTTCTTACCTTTGGCAATTGCCGGATAATTACTGATCAATACAATGCTTTTATCGGATAGCAATCGTGAAGTGTCAAGCGATTCTTGTCTGTCGGATTGTACGTGTACATTTAGAGAAATGCGTATTTATTGAGCTTTTAAGGGTAGCGACCCAACGGCAAGTGTCTACCGATTAAATCTTACTAGTGGTATATACCCTTATAGAGATGTCCTATCATACTTTACACTCTTCGTAGAAATTCAATAAAATAACAAATTAACCCTTAGACTTGTTCATAATGAAAGATTAAATCGGCATGACTGAACTGTTCAAAGGTTTCTAATGGTTTCTGCAGCTATAGGTTAAACGTTAGCATCATTACATGAAACCCCAATAAATGTGCAGTATTGAATATCGTGAAACTAACTACATAAAGATTTTTTGAAGTAGCGGACTTGTAAAATACATTAAGGAATACTGTACTGGATTCTGTAGAGAAGAACAGAAGTGACGAGAAGGGAAGAGAAGCAGTCACAGGAGGGCAGACAGGCGCCCTGTTGGCCAGGCGCCAGTGCAGTAATCTTCCTTCCTTGCAAAGCCTTGTCCCACGGACTTGTCTACTCCTGGTAGAAGTGGCCACTACTCGCCGGTGCATGAGTATCCTGGCATCGAGTCTATCCAGCCGGCACTTGGAGGCGCCTGTCGTCTTGCCTCTGCAAACTTAACCTCAAATACAGTCCTCGCGCAGGGAGCTATTACTCAACTTCGTGCTGTATCGCGGCTTCTATAGAAACGAAAAATCTATGTTGATCAACATAATACTAGATCATCCATGGGATAATGACATTTCTTACTAGGGGAACGTCCGTTAACTCTTGGTGAAGCACCATCTTAATTGCGTTTGTCATTAACTATCCTTTTCGGATTAAGGAATTTAAGCATAGGTACAGGTATAGGACACGTACCTAGTTATACGTAGAAAGTGGTAATTAGTCTTTTTCTTGACTAAAAGTGTAGCAGCATTTTTTTAACTATTCCTTTTAGTCACTGAGTAACGCAGTCCTTCGACATCAGTGCTCTTTAAAGGTGATAACGGTTCGTTACTTGGTCGCTTATGATTTTTACTGTAAAAGCATTTCCTTGCGTATTCGATGACTATTTTGGGCACAAGATCGTAGAGATCTCTGGGCCTTAACTCAGGGTCTGAGGAAGCTTGCAATTATGTACGTAAACAAAAGTCCAAAGTGAAGATTGACTTTTCGGACTTGACTTACGGATTAGCCGAGTTTGAAATGTTTACGTAGCGGAGGGGCGTAGCATCGTGTCGATAAGATCAAAGGATTGCAGCCTCTGGAAGTCCCTGTTCTGATCCTTTTTCTTTTTTCTCTCTCCTTCTCTCTCTTTCTAAAGTCCAGACTGACGCAGAGCGGCCGCTACGCATCCCGTAAAATTTACTACGTGCGGTCCTACATAATGACAAGGGATTTTTGTTTATTATTACAAGGATTTCTCTTGTATCTTTCCATCGTGTTGGAAAAGAAATGTGCTTCGACATAGAAAAAAAAACAGGAATATCGTAATCAGTGAATACTTAATAACGTCGCAATAAATCATCCGTCGGCGTGTGCTTCGCGATAAGCCGATTATTCTTATCACGGAGCGGCACGATTCGAGGATCGTCGCGTGTCCTGGAGAGGCCAGATGCTGCAGGGAACGGTTTCAGGATCATAGACGTGTCCTTACGTGTAGATAAATAGAGCACGTTGCCTGATATGGGACACAGTATTATCCAAATCAGGATATCATCCACATAATATGCAGTCTCTTGCGCGTTTTAAATTCTGACCTATATTCCACGCACGTTCTTTAAAAAAAAAACGCAATTACGTCGTTATATAGAGAATTTTATATATTTTTTTAATAAACTAAATAAAAAATTTTCTTTTTATTTCAGACGTATGTTCCCTTCAGTTCAATTGGTTATCCGTGGGCTAGAGCGTCGCGCGCGTTATTGCCTATTGCTGGAGGTGGCACCGGCGTCTCGACGTCGCCATAAATACGTCGGTGGAGGCGGAGAAAATGGTGGCAACCCCTGCGCAAGGGGATGGACCTCAGCAGGCCCAGCAGAACCCCAACCACGCATTAATCGCAGGGTTTACCTACATCCCGACAGTCCAGCTACCGGTGCCCACTGGATGCAGCATCCAGTAAGCTTCAGCAAGCTCAAGCTCACGAACAACGCCGTGGATCATCACAATAACGTGAGTGCTTTTCTTAGAGTTTGACGAAAATGATGCGCTTGGACGAAAAAAAAGAAGTGGATCCATTACCAGGGCGTTAATATAGCCGATCGAAAAAAAGCATGAGCAAGGGGGAGAAAAAATGAAGTACTGACTTCTCTCGGGAGAATAACACTTCCTGGGAATGATAGGGTGACTCCTTCGTGGGGACTGTCTCTATAAGCCACACGCAAATCAGTGGCGGGCCCATTTATCTGAGAGACTCTTGTTTGGACAGCTTCTTGTCTCTAGGTGCTTTACCGGGGCTCGGATTACAGTCGAAACATGCCCGACATATTCCCGAGCATGGGAGGTCGCCACACACGGGTTTCTATTATTTTTTTAATTTTCTTTTTCTTCCCTCGTTGTACCCAGTTATTAGACAGCCATTACAAACGTATCTGTCATTCTACTAATTTTGTTTTGAGATTAGGTACTAAGTACAGTGGTATAGGAATAACATTTTCGTATATATTGTTAAACTACTTAATACTTTTGTATATTATTATTGTGGCCAGTAACCAGAATCGTTACGTCACTTTGAAAGGATAAAATGAGAGTAGAATGGAATGCAATAAAGCTTTAAGATATACTTCCTCCATGGATCCACACTGTAAACGACGTGATGGTGGTGGCTATTGGGTCACTTTTCCCGGTACTCTGAAATATGTAAACGAACAGAGGCGCCGCGGAACTATGGCGGCAATCCTGAGAAATATTTATTACGTGGAGAGGGCTAGCGGGGGGAGCACGGAACATTTCTCTACAACGGAAAGTAACAAATGCCGTTTCGTCGCGTGATAAGATTCTTCTTTTACATTTTCTTTTCTCTCTCACCCTCTCTCTCTTTTTCTTCGTACCAGGATCCTCTTCTCGCCTTCTACTGGAACGAGCATAGAGAAATGGAAGTTTAAAGTCGAAGAACGGGGGACCGCCCGCGTGTCTATTTCCACATAGATGCTTCCACTGAAAACAGACTCGGCCCACGTTCACGTCTCTTTATCTGACAATGCATTAGGGCTACCGTTAGCCACTACCGAGTAGATAAGGAAAACCTTCAGACACTTTTGTCGCCGGTTTTACCTTCTCCAGAGCGCACTCCACCGCCCGGTCTATTAATTTGACCCGCGCGTCAATTTTCGAAACCGGTGGCATTCATAATTATATGAGTCTGACGATCTTGACGTGATTATGCATACTTCGACTGGGACGCGCTGTACGTTTCTCTAGATGGCGCGCGTTATGCTTGGCGCGCTTTTTGAATGTTCCTAAGTGCGAAGTGAGATTATTGTTTGACGAGTATAGGGGAATTTGAAAATAAGGGTCTTAAATATGGTAATATATAAGCTCCTCGTGCTATTCTGGGATGGGGATTTACACGGGTATAGTAAAAGATCGTGTATTGTATTGTTATAATGGAGATTAACGCGCTTGAAAGGACTCTGTAATAGATATACCTAGGTGGCTACTGGCGTCCTTTACACTTAGGGTTTTTCATTTTTACGAGGACTACCGTATATTCCCAGCTGTTGGTACTACCTTGCCAATTAATATAAGCCGGAGTCGTGGTGAGTCCTAAGGGCTTGTGGCTTTGCCTGTAACACGAGACGACCTGGACATTTCTTAAAGGATCGAGACATATAGATATACAAGCGTGTATAAGTTGAACATAAAATAGCATAGAAAGAATAAAAAATGTTCAATAAAGTCAATTCCAGGAAGGGAGATCAAGTCCAGTCTGGATTTCAAGAATCGCGTCTGTCCCTTGATCGTAATGCTCTTTAAAAGGGCGGCGCCTATCTTATCTTGAGCGGTGCCCTTGATGATGAATTCCACAAACTAATTATGATTTTAATTTAAAAAATGTATATATATACTGGCAACCCTTTTTCTTCTGCGACAGTTCGTATATATACTTAGTGTAGTTTTATCCCAACTCTTCTTCCTGGTCTCTATAAAGACCACTCTAATGTCTTGATCCTTTTTTCTGTTTTATAGGTGGTACTAACCTCCATGCACAAGTACATTCCGAAGATTTGGATCATCCGGTGTGACGATGCCACCAGTTTGAACAATCTTTACTCCCAACCTGCTTCGTCCTTTACTTTCGATGAAACGGAATTTATAGCAGTTACTGCTTACCAGGTGCGTAATAAAGACTGAAATTTTTATAGATTCTTTTTATTTTGACTTTATGGATATTTCTTACACAGAATCATATTTCTTACTGTATTTTATTTTCTTTTTTATAGAACGAAAATATAACCAAGCTGAAGATTGACAATAATCCTTTCGCCAAAGGTTTTCGGGAGACTGGACAGTCTCGTTGTAAAAGAAAATTACATCACGTGACCTCTGGTGATTCCAGCCTTGATTCGAGCCAGGAACACTGTGCGGTGGATGACGAGGAGGAAAATAATTCTTCTTCGGAATCAGAGTCGAATAGGATTCAAAGGCCTTCAGAATGCGAGGGTCAAAGGTTAAAGAGAGCCTTTAGTGAGACTGGAAGCTTTGACGACAGCGGTGTCAGTAGTTCAGGCGGTGCGAGTCCACCTCTTCCGTCGGCAAGCCTGAATCCTTATCCCAGGATTGAAAATCATAATCCTACGCCACGTCTTCACAGACCCTGGGCAGATTCTCCACCACCGGTACAACAGACGCCAGAACCTAAACCCATACACGCACCGTTACCTGCGCACTTTCAACTTCTACATCCTTTTGTACTTCCGTCTCATCACTTGGCAGCCTTAGAATTTGCAAGGATTCATCAGATGCATCGTTATCAGTCTGCTGGGTTCTTATCGAAATTCTATCCTTAGACACTTCTTTTTCTCTCTAGCACTTAAGTATTATTTCCTATAAGTAAGGCTAGTGAAATTTGATTTCATTGCAACCCCACCGCTCTCGTTTCATTTTAAGTATTGTATATTTATCGTGGATAGTTCCTTATCTTTGAAGTGTTCAATAGTTTTCAATATCTTTTTTTTTGTAATATTTGTATAGAATTAGACTATTATTTTATCATAATTTTAAATATTGTTAATTCTCATCGAACCTCTGTCTGTCAATAGACTTCCATATTAGGTATCAGTGTCTACCAAGTTGCATACTATACAGGGGTATAGAATTTTCCTTTATTGGATATATCCCTCGGAGTCAAGTATCAGGATTACATAGATTTTTTATGGTACTCGTTGCAAATGATATCCTCCTGTAAAGTTCACAATTTTTATACGAATCGACTGTAGAATTTTTCTAAGAAATCGTCTGTAACAATACAGAGTATCTGTACAATAATTGTCTGTAATAATACAGATTTGATGCGTTGCCTTTAAATGTACTCCACTGTATATTAATGACATTGACAAATAATGTATGTCGCCCAACTCAGCAATTATAATTGATAATTACGTGCTCGCACGTATATTGTAAAAATTAGGATAACTATATAAGATTGTTATTTAAATAATAGTTTAAAAGACTGGAAGGTTTTTATGTTTTATATAACACCGTTACAATAAATTACTTTTTACATAAGAAAACTCGAAAAATTTGTATTCTCATCAATTAAATCCCCAAGTCTTATTTGGCAAAAGCTTCCCTGTCGTATTCCGCAATACTTTTATTACAATCCATTCAAATCACATGTACCAAGTATTATCTAACTAGCACAGGAGTCAGTGTCAATTAACAGTTGTAGCTACACATGTTACGTCCTGTCTGTTTTCAATTCCCCGTTAAAAGTGGGTATCGATGTTTCTTAAAAAGGCGCCACTTTGGATACGGGCGCCATCACTTTGTCCAGACCAGACAATTCCTGCTGGTTTAGTTGCCATTTACCTACATACAATACGAAACTGTCACAGCAGTTTAAAGTTGTCTCCACACTGAACCCGTAATTCGAAACCTGACCGTACAGATCCATTCAGTAAATAGAAAAGACAAAGGTAGAAAAATTCTTACAAACTTTCAATGAGTCGCCTATACCTGGTTATGTATACTATCATTATGGCGTCGCCTATTAGCATCCTATTATAATAATCGCAAGTCAAAAGAGTAGGACGGCT
This sequence comes from Pachycephus smyrnensis, assembly GCA_030142225.1. Lineage (NCBI taxonomy): Eukaryota > Metazoa > Arthropoda > Insecta > Hymenoptera > Cephidae > Pachycephus > Pachycephus smyrnensis. The sequence continues at coordinate 502,551 of JARQST010000104.1, forward strand.
ATAGCTAAGTTTCTCTGTACTAAAAAATCTCAGCTATGTGAAAGAAAGCAGAAGTCTCTTGGAGTACTCTGAAAGATAGGAGAGTGTGCTTTCACTTCAGTGGCTCGGCAAGATGTCTACGTGGGTGGACCCTGGTGCCAAATCCCTAATAAGTTGTCGTAAGGACGACGCCTGCTCGGTCTTGCGTTTAAAACGGCGCCTTTGGGCGTCGAGTCGTGTCGCCAGTTGGGACGATTAGTCGTCGACGTCTATTGGCGTCTCGATAGTTTGTCAGTTGACTCTTTTTTTCTCCTCTCCTCTTCACTCTTATTATACAAAACTATATACATTGAATTGGTTATCCATAAACAACAATACATTACAAATGGAAATACGTTTGACACTTGAGGAAAAAAAATTTATTTATAAGAAAGAAATTTGTATGCCATAAAAGAAAAGTAGCGTTAAAAATACTGATACTGGAGAATAAGTACGCAAGAATTTAAAAAATAATGGCGGTTGTTTTCTTGAACTTTTTTATGGAACACTTAACGGTACCGCAATCCGTTATTACCGATGCAAGATTATTCCTGGACAAGTACATATGCTGAATGTAAATCGGCCTCACCTTGTTATAAGAAGTGTTTGCGACGAATGAAAATTATTTATTGTGTACAGTCTATATTTTCCAATCACGAATTGTCAAAGTAATTGATGAGATCATTAATCCGAGAATAATGCTTATACAATAATTCATACAAGCTTTAAATGACGCAATAGAGTATCGGGCATTGACTTGTCTGCAAATGGCGAAGCACGTCTAACGAGGTGTCACAGTACAATGACCATAGTTGATCGATATCAGGGATTAATTGTCGTATAAACGTTTCAAAAAATTTTTAAGACTTTTACTTAAAAAGAAAAAAAAACAAGAACCTTATTGTTCTCTCTTGGCACATGAGTCACACTCTGTTACAGTATGTAATATGTCTCATGTGTATACATGGGATTACGTTAACTGAAACAAACTGTATATATTTGTGAAACAAGCTGTATGTATGTATTTAATTTCAGATTTATAGATGCACCGGTTATAGGAGATATGAGTAACTTTAACCCTCATACTTTTCATTGAAAAATTATTAAACGCAACATCTTTTGTCTCCTCGATTTTTTAAATATTTCGGACAATATGGAGGATCGTAACTAGTCAGACAGAAGGATCCTCTGGCGTCATTTGGAGTATGCTGTCCCATTATCAGTACCTCCCCAGCCCTTGCAGATATCCTGGGTCCTGAAGGGCATCTCCTAGAGCATGGTTCAGCTATCATATCGAGCCCGCCATCGATACTCTGCGCCATGAAGCACACAACCCAGACATGACTGCACAGTTGTGAATTAGAACGGTTTTCACAGAAGGGTTGAACCTTGCCACCATTAACGCAAAAATCCACATGACCCACTCTGCCCATTTCACCATAATATCCAGCATTCGTATGAATAACTTCAACAAAATCTGCATCTCCACTATCCAATCTATTCAACAATCCCGGCCTGATAAGTGGTCTAGCCGGATCCAGGCCTACAATTCTATTCATACGGAACAGTAAGTAATTCGCCATTATTCCACATATATGAGCACCCAAAGAATGTCCCACGCAGGTCGTCCTGGGAATAGACAAACCCAAGTTCCTCAGGGTGGTAAGTGTCCCAGCAAGACATTTGGCAACAGGACGAAGATTTGCAACGGCTGCAGGATAACAAGGTGCTGCACAAAGTGCACCCCAGTCCACCATGAAGACATTGTAGCTTCCATTCCTAATATACGCATCCCTCAGGACGGATATGGGTAGAGTATCATCACCTCCAGCGTAGCCATGAATTAATATAACATTTTCACTTCTTGAATCATACTCTGCATGACGTAACCAATCGGATTCGTGCACGTCTAGCTTACGCTTTGGGCGTCCTGGACTGTAGAGAAATATATGAATGTCAGGATCCGGACAGCTATCTCTGTCGTTTCCTCGACGCCATATACAATCGTCCTTATTGTACTCTGCAGCCGCTCCACTTTGTATAGCTTCCTGAATGGGTCCTCTGGCACCCAATGATAATTGTACCCACGTAAACACTACTATTAAGATCACTATACTTCTCATGATTATTATCCGTGTAGATGATTAAGTAAAAAACTGGTACTCCTCACCGAAGCACGATCGCTCTTCTTCTAGACTCATTCAAAAGTGTATTTCACTTTTATTCATGGCGGGATGTGCTTTACCGTTTAACTTGCTCGCGGTACCGTTGGCTCCCCTTCTTTCGCGGCTGACTCCTCGTACATTCTGACACGGATGACACTTTTGGATGGGGATTCGAGCGTCCGGGACATCCGCGAACAATTGAGTGGTGATTATTAATTTTGATATCAAAAAATTGCATCCGTAGGATGCATTGTCGTACGTTAATGGATATGTTAGGTTATGGGGCTAAAACTGCCCTTTGTCTATCCTCTATTCGGAATTTCAAGTCCAGGTGAGAGTAAAGTGTACAGGTTGTGTTTTGACTAGGAGAAATTGTTTGTTGATACAGTTATTAGATTTTCAATTGCGTCAGGTTACCTCGTGGTAATGGTAAAGTGGGCACGAAAATCATTAGTGTTTGCCACGGTGTTACACAAGAGAGGACCGTTTCGATCGGCGATTACTCACGGAATGGAAGTCCCATTCTGAGTCTGGTAAAATTTATAGACTTCATTTGGTATCTGACTTTCTAGGCGACTTGATTTCGCAAGATTTCAGACAGACGGTAATAGGCCAGGGGCAGGACCATTTACGCATCCTCTGTGAGAGCACTGAGGATTCCGCAAACATGGAATATTCAAATATCCGAGAAGTGAAAATATTCAACTGTCATCCGAAGGCCGGTAGAATCATAACGTTTATACAATACGACGGAAAAAAAATCTTCTCACAAATAAATCATTGAATATAGAGATCAATGGCCAGGGTAATAATTCATCAAAGACACCGACCTACTACACAAAAAAAAGTTGATTATTATAGCGATTGGTAAAGCCACTGAAGGAACCGGTCATTCCGAGTGAAAGTACAACAGTGAAATTAAAAATGTCATACTGCTAAAAGCCTGAATGATTGATTATTATAATCCGATAAAATCGATAAATTGATATTTCTTTCGAGACGACTTTTGTCCTGCTTATATATATAGTAGCGCTAGTTGAGTAAATGTTTACAAGGAAGCAATTAGAGGTGGGACGTGTACAGGTGTAACCGGATGGTCGTAAGTAAGAAAGTTACGAAACTGAGGAATTCTTCGTATTTACTCGTTAATTTCGCCACTTTCGTTCAATGGATCCACAGACAATAAGACCGTTGGGTCTGGACTTGAATCACGACCGGCGAATTCCGGTTGGTGCGGTCACAATGCCAGTGACTCTTTACGTCACTTCCCTTTTGACTCATCCTGTAGGCGTCTTGCGATCTTTAAACCGTCCGACGACTCTTTAATTCTTGGTGACTCGTCTGATTTACAGTACGAGATTCCTGGCTGGTTTAACGATGGTTATAACGTTTGACGTTAATTGATAACGCGATGGTTATTTTTATTGTGTACTATGAAAGAGAAATATGCCTACTCTCCTTTTTATAATACAGCTTAACCTATTATTACAACATAACGTAGTTTTTGGAACTTTAACTACATATTTCATATAAGGTCCTTTACAGAATTTTGTATCAATGAGAATGTGACAGTCGTTTGTCTTGAAAGAAATTTGAATTTACGTTAGACACTAAACACGTAGTCTACTTATTCATTTTCACGTAAAGCTATAGGCAGATAGGATCAAGTGGAATTCATAACGAATGAGTGGATGGTTAGTTTTCTTCACACAGTAAAGTATAATGGCTGTTGCGATTCCGAGGGCTGTTCCGACCGGCGCCAGTGTCCTGGCGCCTGACCTCATCCTTTGGGAATTTCAGGGTAGTTAAGTGGCATGCAAATCGTAAAGGAAAAAAGAACCTTGCCCGACCGTGAAATGTATCTGGCCATTTTAATGAATAGACGCCATAGAGTGTAGGTCATTAAAAAAAATAATAGAATTTAGTTTGTTACGATTGATCAAAGGATTGCTTGACACGTGAGGTAGTATGTTGCACACAAAAGTATTTTATTTAAAATCATGGACTATAAAAGTTCACGGGAACACGAATCGAAAAATCATGGGTGACACTTGCGACTAAGTACGGGTGTACACGATGATGACTGTGATTAGATTATTATAACTCCGAGCACGTAATATTAGCACTTTAAGAGACGTGACGTTTTTGAGTGTGAAACATATGAATATGTATCTTGATATTATTATATCTATGTATATGGGAGAACGGTGTATTATTGGTAACAGAACGTACGATTCTCGTATTAAATAGAGATTGTACTGTTTTGGTTGTCGGAGAATGGCAGGTGGCTGATCTCCTCAATTAAATTTACGTTTATATATTTTGTAACTCAGTAACCTTTCGGCGAAACTGCGTGTATATATCTGGAACACGGCATTTGTTCTCCCAATTTCTTTCCTTCGTTTCTCTCTGTCTCTCTTTTCTTGATCTTTTCTTTTTTCATTTCGTGGGTATCCGTCGCATAAATAGACACTCCGAGATCATGGATCCGTGCGTCGGGATTAATTTACTAAATACAATCGACACGTATAATACCTACACGAACAGCTATGTACACAAATAAATCAAATTGTCAGGTAAACAACGCTTGTGTTGTTTAATTCTGGCAAATGGTACTTTGCATACGATTGATCCCTCTAATTTACCGCCAAGTTCTGTAGTCTTGAACTGACGGCGTTACCGATTTGCACCTTGTCCGCATCGCTCAGTTTCACGTTGTTTGATGACTGACCTAATCTTGCACATGCTTTTTTGTGCATGAACCAGTGGAGTCTTTGACATTCACGATCGCAATACTGCACAGCCCTACACTTGCTGCATTTCTTTGTTGCTTTCTCTTCGCCGCATGTTACACAGACTTGTAGGTTATCCGAGAATCCTCGTTGACCGTTTATCGCTGCAGACACTACAGATACTGCTGATGGGGGATCTGATCCTGCGAGAGTAGCGACCATTTGACGAAAAATTGTACTCTCTCGGAAGGGAAATTCTCTCACAGCTTCTCTTAAAAAGGCCTCCTGGTATTCGGGATTACCATCGCTCTTACTACACTTCAGAAACTTTCGCACTAGCAGTTCCACAGCGTCGGATTTCTTTTCTTCCGCTTCCTCGTTTGTTTTTTCTTTATCACTTCTCTCTGCTTTCATTGCTTCTTGACGTTTCTGACACTTAATTATTTCGGCTGTTACACAACTGAGATAGTGATACTTGAATGCCATTACTTCATTTGTTTCTACACCTCGAGTCATTTCTCTGTGGCGCATTGCTTCCAGGACCTTTTGAACCTAGGAATTTAATATGACTTGTTACACAACTACTGTGACAGTGTTAATGTAATAGTGAGAGGGAGAACGCATACCTTGACCAAATTTTCCAAGAGACCGGGACACTTCTGAAGATTTATAGCAACTCGTACAGGATGAACATTGACTTCCATGATGAACTTATGGAATGAGTCTGCTAGGTGTGGTGGTAACATTGGTTCAGTTTGCAGACCCTGTGGTTTTATGTAATAATCTATGTCAGCCTTTGGGATGAAGTTGTTGATGGTTGCGACACAGTTGTGGTTTCCCACAAATGCTGCCATTTGTGCAGGTGTACGTCCTACACTGTTCGTAGCAGTTAATCGTGCACCGTAGGACATTAAGAGATGGCACAGTTCAGCATTACCACTTAAAGCAGCAAAATGCAAAGCCGTATAAGCATGTTCGTGCTGACATGAATTAACATCTGCACCCTGAAAAGAGAAGTCAATACAGTTTTAATACTAAACAAACAAGACCTTCAATATAAATCTTTTGCAGATTTAGATGCACATAAATGATGAAACTGTTGTATTTTTCTACTACAGATATAGAAATACAATAAAAAGATCAAGAAAACACATTATTATCTTCACTCAAAGAGAACGTATTATTTTATGATGAGTAATAACTTTGGAATATCGGCATCTTAACCTACCTGGTCTAGAAGCATCTGTACAATTTCCTTGTTTCCTTTATAGCAGGCATGTTGCAGTGGACTCATACCGTTCTCGTCGACAAAATCCATTTTGATTTTATTTGCCGCCAACAGCGTTTTGAGTTCCGCCACCTCATTGTTACTGATTTTCGTGAAAATTGCCTTCTGCAAATCCGTCAAAGGCTCCGTGGCTGGCGCCATGTTGTTTAATGTCGGCTAATCGAATTTTCAAGAATCATCGACAACGGAACCTCAAAAAACCACAGTCACGTACACTAAAGAAATTTAATCAACCAACAAGTACTAATTATTCCTTCATAATCTTTTGTTATCGATAATAGCCTACGATTTCATTGGTTAACCAATATAAGGTAAACAAGTAGACATTCGGCTTCTGCGTATTGCGAGATGCACAGTAATTGAGATGAAGTATGACTATTACCCGGGAATGGTCGCGCGATTTCATTTCTCCATTTAAAAAGCATTGAGTTTGGGTGTCTCAAACACCACATGCGATCACTCCCGGATTATGAATACCTATAATTATTTTATTAAAAAAAAGAATCTCTTCTTATGTACAAATATTTTCATCTCTATTTCACTTCCATACCATGATATAACATCCTATATTAAATATAAAATTTCATTTATTCTCATAACCAAATATCGCTTCATCCTATCTACTTACATATATTTTAACTGTTGAGAATACAATTTTTCACAAAATTTACAAAAAAAGTAACAATATTTCTGCTGTCTATTTCTTCCTCCCAAATCGATTAATCCATGAATATTCCTACTTTCTAAATTTAATCAATAAAAAAAACGAGCATCAACTCGCAACAAATTCCTATACACCAATAGAAAAATTATTTATCAGTAATTTCGACCCAAACCTGCACAAAAGGATTTATTATTCATATTTAAATTGAGCACAGTCCTGTAGACAATATACTAATTACTTCTCGTCCAACTATAATTGCGACCACGTCGCATAAGTGGTGGTATAAGTAAAGAAAATATTACTGATATTACACAATTGAAACTTCTCACGCGACCGGGCATTCGTGAGAATTAGGTAAACACAGTGTAGGCGTCCATTAAGTACTTTGCCACTGAACGCCTCGTCACCATTAGAACATCAGTCAACTTTACATTATCTCATGCACACATTAGAAGCGTGAAGGAAGTTATTATAGCGTGAATCTAAAATTAAAAAAACTAACACAAGATCTTTAATCACTAAAGAAATATAACTATGTTATTTTATTATAAAGAAACAAATTTTATTTGGCAAAACCATCTTTACATCGGTGACACCCCTACGTGTAAAAGGATAATCCTTTAAAATAGTAACTATAGTTCATAGGCAGGAGAAAAATTAATATCCATTCACTATTATATACTCTGTAAAATCTCCATGACGTACAAATTAATCCTTCAATATGGCTCTTGAAGGATAACGAACGTCAGGCCGATAATAATAATCGTATAATAATAATAACAATAATGAGACTATTATCCATGAACAATGATTTCTACTACAATACGTGTAACGGCAACTGACATATGCATGTACGTAGACATTATAATAATATATTAGATTCTAACCAGCCGTTCTTACTTATCCTGTTATCTCTCTTATTATCTTACGTTATTAATTCATTAATACTATCAACAAGGCCTGAACTGCTACCTATGGCTGTGGCTGCAGTTCAGATGCGATGTACAAAATATATATTTTATTAGTCAACAACCAGCTATATCATATATCTAATTCACGTCGCTACGTGATATTGTATACGACAAATTCTACGTTATACTTCCAACACGATCAATATAATTAATGATATACTTTAGTAGATGTCATCTTTTCATTGCCTAACGTCAGTGTACCGTAATTATTGCGCAAGAGTCAGCGACTGTATAATCGCACGTACCTTATTATTTCATTTCCTAATAAAGCGCAGGATTTTTATATCTTTATATATATATATATACTTTCAAACTGTATTTAATAATATAATAATGTTCAGAAGAGATCAATTCGCGACTGTAATGTTCAGCATGGTGTTTTACCATTGCTAGTATACAGAGAGGTAGAACAGTAATACAGAAGGCTATTGTCAGAAGCCTTATTCATTGATATATATTATAATGATGTTATAGAAGGAAGACAACTTTGATGATTAACGATTAAACGATAAATATAATATAGGCGGTTTAGGTTATTCTTGATTAAGTAAAATCTCGACTTAATTCTGATTATGTTGAGATTGAATTTACTTATTGTTAATTCATTCTTTTTCAAGGTTTTTTTCTCACGTTTCTATAAGACGCACCTGTCGCCATTTATTATGATATAAATAATTATCTTTACCATCTTTAGATACTTTACAGACTGTTTTACAGTTGGGTGGCGGTTACTATTCGTGTATAGTCCACACAGCACGTATACCCAGACGCAGATTGTTGGGCCTGGGTGAAATATATAGTATAGTAATTAATTGAATGATAAATAAAAAGTATATGCAATCTCATCGTTTGTCACGACACATTCATTCGACCCGTATGAATTCTTTTTTCTCTGTTATCTCTGTTATCGTCTGTAATTTATATAGGAATATTGATTAGATTTTTAATTGTTAACTTTACACAGCTTTCTTTGCTCGTTACACACTATGTGAGAATATAGTATCAGTTTTCTTATGAACTCAACAGATAATAGTTCTAGGAATTTTTAAATAATTACAGTGACTGTATGGTTACTTTTCTACTAAAGCCTTTACCTAATAGAACAGTCATTTTCAGATTATCTTAATTTCTAATGACTCGTTCCGTCTAAGACAACTTATAAAACGATAACTAAATTTCCAATTACTTTCTAATTTTTTCTAGACTAGTTGTTTACTGTTTCACCTGAAACCTGCCGACGCTTAATGTGATTATGTATCTTTATTTACACACGGAGTATGTCTACGTGAAAGTAATATGGATTATTACCTCGTTTACCTAAATTTCATAAGGATACGTCTACAATTGGCGATTCTAATATACAGTATGATTTTTGGTTTTTAAATATATTACCAAATCTACTCGTATCGCACAGTAAACACGTAACTAGTGAAAGATGCATACGCTTAGACTTTTTACAGAGATGACATAAGGGAAAGAGGCTAATCGTAATTGGGTTATTTCTATAGGGTCCTGTGCTGTTTTCTAAATGTAATAAAAAAATTATTAATTCCAGTATAAATACTGATCCGAACAAAGATTTATGACATTGGAACTCGGTCTAGTCGTTCACCATTAACGATTCTTCGTTACTGCGAAATGAAATAAAAAAATCAATTCATTAACATAAGTAAACTTGAAATCGAGCTCCATCCAGGATCACGACGCTGTTTTCCTAGACCGGTTCAGGTGGTGGGTCGCCATTAACGCTTTCACACCCTTGAATCCTCAGTTCCGTTTGTTCCTTCATTACTTCCGGTTGTTCCTTAGTGACATCGAATCCTTCAGCTCCCACGAAGCTTCTCCTAACTGCTCCATTCGCTGTTGAAGACACTGTCGACCTCTGTTGAGTATCCCTCCAGGGTGTTGTTAGAATTTTCATCCTCTACGAGAAAAAATTAATAAAATTATAACTTATAAATTATTGTTCAACAGTCTTCTCGATTGTGGTAACTAAGTTGATTACCTCAATGAATGTACCGGGTGTTACTATGATCTTGTAAATGGCTACCCCAGGAATCATAGCTACTGATGATGTCGCAATTAACCAACCCAAGACATTTGCCCATAGAGGATATACGTAATCCTCGTATGTTAAAGGTTCGTAGCCCATTAAGCCATAAACGATAATAAACTAAAACATAAATATGATATTAATAATGATCCAAGGTAAGTCGAGTATTTGATATTGAATTTAGATTTACCATGATGAAGATAGGCGCTACAAATTTCCAGCAAACGCGCCAATAAAGTCCAGGAGAGAAACCGATCATGTCTTTAATATCCGCACAAAAGCGATCAGCTCCATAGATCCAACTAACAGCGATAGCCTCAGCCAGAACAGCAAAAAGCATTGAATAACCAGCAGCATATCGGTCGAGTAGATGAAAGAAATAAAAACCACCCTAAAAAAAGGTACAGCTCAAATCCATCCTATATTTCCTTGTACAGATTATTTTCAACTAGAGAAATCACTTACCTGAGAACAAGACGCAAGACCAACTAAAAAATAGAGACTGAAAAGACAGGCGACGAAGATCTCACGATTTTTACCGATTATTGGAAACTCGTCACTCAATGCCGTAATAATTGCTTCGGAGCCCCCGAACTGTAATAAAAATATAATATAAATATTTTTATATAAACAATTAATTTTCAGCTATGCTACCACATACCGAACTGTCCAGACCAAGTGTGAGCAGCATCATAAAGAATATCAGTGCCCAAAACATAGATCCTGGCATGGTAGCAATAGCGGCAGGATAAACAATGAATACTAAGCCAGGACCCTCCGTAGCTACGTCCTGAATAGATTTCCCACTGGCATGTGCCATATAGCCAAGTACTGAGAAAATGACAAAACCAGCCACGAAGGAAGTGGCACTGTTTATCACACTTGTCAACAGAGCATCCCTTGAAGGTAAAGAGAAATAATACATCTGCATAAACATAAAACTATACCACATTCTAAAAAAAAGATGGCTGCGTAACGTACTTGTATACATTATTGTGATACTTATTGTAGCTGGCATAAGCAAGTAAAACTCCAAATCCAGGACCCAGGGAAAAGAATACCTGCGTAGCTGCATCTACCCAAACCTGTTTTTTTTTGGCAAATAAAATAAATTTAGCGAATCATCGAGTATTATCCGAGGAAGGTATTATACTTATATGGGCAAGTAGTGTAGCCAGTAAATAATATTTCAGTAGAAGTGGTAAGTTAATCTGGGATTTCAGAATGGAGTATCCCAACTAAAATGCAGTGCACGTGCGAATAGAGAGGGTTGAGAATACACGTCTCAATCTCTAATGGCTATTATGACAGCTACACAGAGTTTCCATTTTCACGAGGAGTTCGCACTTTTTCTCTTAGCCGTAGCTATAACGTCCATTTTTATCCCTCTACGAGTTTTTCCCTTCCCCTCTTTGCCACCGTAGTCCGATCGCACATGATGCATTAGCGTGACTATGATATTTTTTTGTAATACTAGATCCTCCAGTATAATTTAATTGTAGAGATTATAACAGGTTTGATTACTAATTAATTCAAGCATCTCTTCAATCTGTTTCGTAATATAGATAAAGAAATTATTACCTCGGCCTTTGTAATTGCTGAAAAATTGGGGCTCAAGTAATATCGTATTCCTTCGTCACTTCCAGGTAGAGTGACACCACGTACCAGTAAAATAAGTAAAACAGCATAAGGGAACAGTGCAGTGAACCAAACGACCTAGGACAAGAAATAAAATGATATGGGTAAGAGTTATCTTTCGATGAACAAGCAATATTTACTTTTCCTGACGTAGAGATTCCTTTCCACAGAGAAAAATAGCAAATGAGGTAAACCACGAAGAGACACAATGCTATATCCCACTTTACAGCACCGAGATCATGTAAACCGCCACTCTCATGTAACTCCAGGATGGCTCGACTGCGGACGAGTATATTGAAATTTTATTTTATTTAACCAAAAACATAATTAAAATACTTTTAAACTTACTTGAAGTATTCCTGAGCAGCGCTGGTATATTTAGTACTGTTGTCATTACCATAACCATCGACGAAACTTTCCAAATGATTTTGCGATCGATTAGCCGAATTTTCAATTGATGAAAAACCGTAACCCCCCACGTAGGAGACGTTCACGTCGAATTCACGACATCGTGGTGTGTTCCAGGGATTATTACACGTTGTCCATGGTAACATACCCGAGAAGGAAGCAAAGAAATATCTCAATGCCCAGGCGATGATAACGTTATAGTAAAAATCGACGTAGAACGCGATCAGTACCACTGCGTAACCAATTCCTGTAATGAAGCCAATCTTATAATTACTTTTAAAGCAATAAGTAAAGGAAAGTGTAACAGAAAAAGAAAAAAGCCAGATATAGAACGTTAAAGATAAATAATCCTTTTTGATCGGCTATGCCAGGATTTTCGTGAACGTCGAGGATTTGAAATGGAGCTTGAAATCTGCAGAAATGGGCGTTCCTTCTCGATCTTTCACTCTTGGAAGAGTCGACCCTTTCCTTGTACATATATACATACATATATATGCCGGGTGCCTAGCAGTGAACAAAATTTTGGAAATTTGATGTGAGCGCCGCTTTACGGTCCTCAAAATTGTCCTTGTACATAAAAATCATTCAGAACCGACCTAAAAAGTACCATATGTCCCCGTACCTGCCAGTGCGTATCTGAATCTATCCTGAAAAATGCCCCTATATATATATGTATGAGCATAACGTATATATAATACAATATATGTATATCTATATACTTTAGTATATAATATATAGATATACGTATACGTGGTCTCTGGACCGGACCGAACAATTGTCCTTAAGTGACTGCGGGGTGAGGATAAAAGAAAGGAAAAGAGTGAAAAGTGAGTGGTACTATCCCTCCACCAGAATACCAATGCTCCGCGAAGCTGAAATACAATAAAAATAAAAGAGCCACCCCCGACCCTTCATTCGTGGATTTAAGGGATTTATCCTAAGAGCAGATTGCCCTCTGACTACTATTTACTTTCAGACATCACTGACGACTGTTAAGGATTCACAATTAATTTTTTTTTAGTTTAAGTACCTTTAAGAAGAGGTACCAATCGTCCCCAACAAGTGATGGCGCCTTTCCTGTTGAATTGACCCAAGGCAAGTTCCATGTAAAATAAAGGTATCCCTCCGACTACCAGCATCACGCAGTAAGGAACAAGAAAAGCACCTGGAAGAAAAAAATAATTGAAAAAGATATATGTTCTCGCGACGATATAATACATTTTCGAGCAAATACGCTTTGCGGGTTCTATAGAAAAGAAAAGAGGAAACTAAAAAACGTTAAAAACTCCTGAAGTCGCTCAACTACCCTCTGAGAGTCTCTCGTTATTTCTCAAAAGCAAGAGGGTGTCGCCATTGTGTGGAAAAAGAGGGTTGGTAATTGTAGCAGTCGACAGTCACCCTCCCTACAAGAAACTCTCCAACAGAATAACCGGGGAGAATGAAGCGTCGCGACGCACTCGCATTTGACGACGACGATTTGCCGTCGGAGCTTTCCATGAGTGCGAATACCAAATGCTTTCAGAATTCATCCCGTGCTTTGAATTTCGTATCAGATACGACTTTCTCCTTGCACACGAGAAAATGGCTTTCACGGTAAGAAACTTCACGAAGCGCAGTAACTCCTCTACGACAATTGACAATAAATAATTGTTCACTTTGTTCACTATCCTTAAAGAACGTTTCCACTTTGTTTCCTTTTCCCTATTTCACTTCTTTTCTCTCACCATCTCTGTATTTTTTAGCTATCTACTATTCATCAACCCTGACATTCATTTTGGACTTTACTTGGGTGTGGTAGCCGAATATATGGGATACGCAGCATGCAAACGACCATCGCACTTTCAATAGAATTTACCTAGTGCACTCTCCTACATATTTATTATAGGATATGCTTTCAACGGGATGCAATTCGATTACAAAGTTCGGCAAGTACGCAAGGCCAATATTGTATTATGAAATGCTTGTAGGCCAATTGGCCATAGGTACTACTGATGGTCCACTGTTGAATAGCCTACTTTCATTCCGGGTATTTAACCTTGAAGGCACATCCACCGAATCTTAGAACACTTCAATTAGATTAATTGACTTAAACTAGGCGCTTAACTACTTCAGTAACGGTGAGCACTGCGAAATTAACAATGAGATGAGTACAGTTTAGGTTTAGGTTTTAGGTTACACTATGTGGGAATTCTTTGATACGTAATACTAGAATTTTGTATTTTTCTTAATAATCAGACAGTGTACAAGTAGACGTACTTTCGAATCAAGTCTGACTTATTGGAAAATTTTCATTCAAGAGTTAGAGGACGGAACTTGGAATAGATGGAAATGATTGTGTACATATTGTTATATATCTATATAGTGCTTTAAGGGGCAAATGCGGGAACAGAGGGTCGTAAAGATGGACGGAATCTCGCAAGACATAATTGCTTCCTAATCTCTTGAGAGAGAGTCCTCGGCTGGAAGATCATCCTCGAGATTCCATCCTCCCGTGATTCTCCATGATGCTCGAGTAAATCAGTCTAATTTGCCAGGGCGAGAGCGTATTAATAACAGTGCTGAGGAAAATGGTATTTTTCAGATCTCAAATGCACTTGAGATATACCTATAGATACTGTCCGTAACTAAATCTTGTATAATCAAGAGAAATCAAGTCTAATAGGTACAATGACAATAATACTTTAGAAAAATGGCCAATAAATATATGTAGCCGTGTGTGAACGGATTAAATTTGATGACAAACCATCAAAGATAAGAAAGATGATGATCGTAAAAAAGAATCCCAAGAAATAGACGGACCACCTGAACGATTCACTGGATAATCCAAAGGATTTCCAAGGGATCAACAGGTCCTGCCTTCGACTCCTGGAATCCGTCTTGGACCATCTCGCCAGGAGTTCTCAGCCAGATCCTTAAGACAGAACAGTAAAGAAAGGAGGGTATAAAAGTCATCGAAAAAGAAGATGATTTTCTTCCATCGTCGCCATGGATACTGATCCGGCATAATCGCATTACGTTAGATATTGTCTATTGACTTATTGATTAAATTCTTATGACGAATTCTTTCCCGTTCGTATTCCTTACAGGCGACCTTTACAATAATGTTACATCAATTCCTCAGTCACATTCCATTTCCATTACTTTTGGTATATGATCCTCTAAAAGGTTCCTTTTGAACCTCATGGACTCGATTATCACGGCTTACAGAGACTCGCTGCTATATTCCCAACGTCACTGGCAAACATCCGGTCTTGAATGGCTCATCCGGTCAATTTCTTTCGCATACGCGTGACAAGCAAAGCTCGAAATTACCTTGGTAGTAAAACCATAACGAGATATGAATAATAGAAATAAAAAAAGCTAATTGGCAATAGATTTTTCAAATTAACAAAGATTCAACTGAAATTCTATAATTTGATATGATTTTTATCTAGAAATATTGATAAATCGCCACAACAGACTCGTTTCGCGTCAGCCATTATACTATATGCATCCTGGTGGTACTACTGTCCATGATCAAAGGTGTCCCGAATAGGAAATTACGATTACTTAAGGTAATTGGTAATTAGCGACCGATCTTGCCCATCCTAATGGCTCCGTGCGCTTCGCTACTAGCTCTGCCACCCTCTCTACACTTAATTGTGTTAACAGCCGCTTTTGAGAAGCTTCTGTATCACTGACAGCCAGCCCTAATCATATTCCTACAACCCTTGATAGAGAACTAATGGCATCGGCGTCGACGGTGGCGACGTCGACGGTTTTATACTGAAAGTATTCGTATGACGGATTGCAATTTTCATTGTCCAACCTCGATAAATCAAAACTAATTTTTATAATACATATATTTGACATGAACCTGGCAAGTTATACCGACAGGTGCATATATCTTACAGGTGATCAAAATGGCGACTACGGCTAAATCGTAACCTTAAAGTTCCGTTTAATAACAGTAACAAAATTGTATCTTAATTCCGAATGTGAAATCTAAAGATCATTTTCTAGGATGGCTAAATGAGAATTAACACTCTAATTGACGTCGTATTACCTGCAGCGCACTAAATTACTCAAGCTTACACTCTCAGTACAGCAGCTAAGCTCGGATGGAAATAATGGTTCATGGTTATGAGGCGCTGACGAGGTTAACTCTCCATTTGGAAGAAAAAAAAAGTTCCTCGACATATTCAATCTTTTTTTTTATCCATTCAGCCTGACAGGGCTTTTCAACTCTTTCCGGTCGATCTCCAGCACTTTTCCCCGTGGAGAGTAGAGAAATAAAGAAACGTTGGAAATCTTTACGTGACAGGGTGGCTGGGCACAATTTATCCGTAGCAAAGTGGACAAAATCAAAATAACCTCAAACAAAAAAAAGAAAATCCTGAACAACAAAATATCCTATGATCAACACTGAGTTAATAATTATTACATGATTATATCCTGAGCGTAAGACTTACCGCCTCCATTCTTGTAACAGAGATATGGAAATCGCCATACATTCGCAAGATCGACGGCAAATCCAATAACCGAGAGAAGAAAATCCACTTTTCCAGACCAAGTTTCACGTCTCTCAGTGTTCGCATCAACCCCTCCCGGAGTTGAAGTCTTTACAACCCTCGCTGGCATTCTTCCTTTCGACAACCTGGAACTATCGTCGACATAATGGACACACATGAATATTTCTTGCAAAAGAGAAAGAACAAAAGGAAAATAATGAAATTGATAGAAATAGAAAAACACGCGAATCGTCAACAAGTAGGGGTTAAATATTGTGGGGCATAACGCGAGCTTGCGCAACCCTTATATCTACAATCGTATAGATACGATTGCCAGAGGTATTAGCCAGGAGAGCCGTGTGTGTAATTTGGTGACGACAAGTTATGGATAGCCCTTCACACATCAGCACTCACCCCTAACGAGCTCATTGTGCTTGGTGACGGGCACCGGTCAAACAGCATTATTTCAAAGGCGATATAACAGCCCGATCTGAGGGGTCCTTCACGAGGGGTTTTCTGTCACATGCACGATCCTGCATTTATAGAACCGAAGGTTAATTATTATTCGGTAATACACGTACTGACTGTACCTATATGTATACATATTTTTTTTCATTTTTATTACCAACGACATTAGCCGATGAAAGGCCCCTCCTTGAATTGTCTTTTGAACTCGATTTTTTTTCGAGGTTGGTGTAAGAGGAGGTAAACTTATAAAAGACTGTTATTCGTTTTATAAAGTTACACGTGTGGACTCTACATGGAATTCAACTAATGGAATAGAGATTTTATTGTGTTTAACTAAATTTCTCAGAAAAAGGAAATACTGAGCATCTCTTATGAACACACAGGAAAGGGAAATAATTTACTGAGTTAATTATATAGATAAGACTGTTTTTTGCTTTTACTTCATACGTTATTGGTATACGGATAAGTGTTTTTGATATTTATTATTTTTTATTTAGTTTTATTCCAATAGATATTTATTCCTGAAGCAACAATTGTATTTTATTTGAATATTTTTGTAGTTAAAATCATTTCTTTTCATGCTTATCGGTAGTTTATAGATTCATAATTACTCTACTTTACTGCAAAGCTTGAATTATTACAAAAATTCAAAATGCAGTGCAATGCGATACTTTTGGTATGTATAAGATATAGTTCATAAGTTTAAATATGAATTTACTTACTAGATCGAGTTAATGAACGCCGTTGACGTCGCAGCAAGTTAAAATACCACAAAACTGGCAGAAATTTTCTCTCCAAACAAAATCGGCAACCAAAACACGCCACAGAGTAAGAATAATCTCAAAACTGGTATCCGTCATACCCATGCCCACCGTAAAGTTCAAATAAAGTCACTTAATAAATATAATGTATTAATCCAGCAACACTGTCTCACAATTAAAAGGTGTTTTAACGTTAATAAATATGTATCTATGCTTCTACGTCACTTTAAACCCTCATCGCGGACAGAAACATACGCGAAACAACGTTATTATTAAAAATCGCATCAACTACCTGATACATTCACGAAATCAGTGTTGTGTCATCGCGACAAGTCATGACACTCATACTGCGCGATTATATTCTAAGACATTAATTAAACAGTTCTACTCTCCACAAAGTAACAGAGTCTTAGGGGAATAGATATCCTTATTCTCTTTCTTAATTAGCAAAGTCAGCAACGACAACTGAGGACTGTACTATATTAATGTGTGTCAATCTCTTCTAACTGATTTTAAGTATTAATACGGATGTGTACTGGGTGCGATTGACGATTTCTAACGTCGTACACAGGCTTTCGGAACTCGACGCGAAGGTCTGAAGAAGCAAATGACAAATCTCTGCTATGGTCAGACGTATATACGCGCCGTCGTCACGTGGTACAACCAGCTCGACCAATGAGATCACCGGAAAGCCTAGTACAGGCGCAACAATGCTTTTCGAATTAGGTCGCAATGTATATTATAAATTAAATTAAATTTATATTTCGTAAGACTACAATTCAATGTAATGATATACTTTTGAATTATGTAATTGAATTTGAAATTTCAAAAATATATTCTGTACTAAAAGCATACTATGGGATCTTCGTGAACAATCGTTATAAACGCATGTAATAAATCACTCTTGATACTGTGCATCTTGGTAGATTTAAAAGAATACTAAGGCTAGGAATATTGTTTTAAGAATTTATTATATGTGCAAGAAAGTTGAGTGGATTTAATATGGACAATAAGAGGATAATCGTATTCTTGTCAAGTAAGATTTGAAGTAGCGATGAAAACGCGCGTCGTGTCGCGTCGCCACTTCGCGTTCGTCCATTGGCTCTCGCTGGGCCAGTTAGAAATAACGGACCAAAGAAATATGGCAGTTCCGTGGCGAATGTAAATACGGTTGCATCGTCAAAATATTGCATCAGTATTCACCATTCGCGCGTCACGCAGGTATTTATGCTCAATTGAACAGAATCGAGTAGATTTAAGTAATACTACTCTTAGTCCTAATGATATTTATAATTTTGTCAAAAGGCGAAAACGGGGTGTAGTCTCCTGCATCTTTTCCTCTCCCTCTCTCCTTCCGTATTCCTCCTACGCTGTCAAAGTGACTGACAGATTTTTACTACTGGCTTTCTACATAGAGCACAACGTTTAACAGGCTCTTTGTGTCGTCTCATCCGATCGTCACTACTGATCTAGAGTTTATAAATTCATCTACTAATGTATTAATCCTGGTATTAAATCCACATGCGTTATAGGATAGCTTTATTCCCAAACTAATTACTGAACTCTTGTTTCGTGTCCTACTGTATTTCTATACCGTGTTCTATATATGGAACAGTAAATCCCACTCGACTCCTAACTGTTATTACATACGAATCAGAAATATTCAGTGATGTCGCATCTGTGCTCAACAAACTTCCAGAAGTGATCGTCTCGTTAAGTTCTGTAAATCATATTGAAAAATTTCAACGTTCTTTTACGGAGTTTAGATTTATCTAGGTATATATATCATTTCGTTATTTTCATACGTAACGAATGTCTAGTATCTGACTATAGCAAATACGAATTGTGTAATACTTTCTGCTAGACAAATTATTTTACGCTACATCGTTATCGTAAAGTCGTGCCACGTTACTTGAGATATTTAACGAGGCAACGATGGTCACTTTTTTCCAAGACCCGATGCATTTTTTCACGTCCTCCACTTATACATTTATCAATCAGCCATGTGCGGAAGTTGATTTCAGCTTGGTTTGACGTTTTCGATAACAAACATTGTCCGTGCCAATATAAAGCAGTATAAACATTCCATTTTCTCTTGCACAAAGAGACTGTCAGTATGAAGCTTCTAAAAATAAATTTATTAAATACAGAGTATACAGATTATACTGCGTTTCGTTTCAATTCATTATAAAATATATTTCTTATTATTTCAGTAAAATATTCAGAACTCAAAGCAGTGCCTTGATATTAACAACATGAGTGACAATGGATTTGATCCATGCGAATGCATGTGGAGCCATGAGCTGGCAATGCAACGTCTCCTCTCAATCGTAAGTCTTCCATATGGTTGTGCACTCTTTGATAACATCTATTCACAAAAATGACTATTACAATCTGCATACTTAGAGTATGCCGTACGCGCGAGATAATGTGCACTGCGCGCTGAACGTTAAGCAATCCTGATGTCGGCCACGGGGGTGATAATTTTTGCGAAGCTTGCATATAATTTCCAGTCGGTCGTTACATAAAATGCGCAATACTCGCTTATGTATACTTACGCAATACATTATTTTTTTCGTCCATCATACACACTTGCATTGTGTACGTAATAAACAATTTGTAGTATCACGATTTTATTGCACTGGGAAATTATTTTGAGCAAGAACCATGGTCGATTATCATACTAGCTAAAGTAAATGCGATGCATTCATACAGTACTATATGTCTATATAATAGTACTGCATATCTATATACAGTACAGCAAAAAAATGAATCTAGATTTTCTAAGTTCTATGGAGGTTTTCAAGAAGCTGGAAAAAATTCATCTTCTTGCAACAGGGGGGATAGATAATACGTTATGATTTTAGCTGCGGCAGACACAGGCTTATTGTACCGACAATGAATGTCTCAACCTGTCGAGGCGTACGTATTACCACCTGTAAAAATAAGATGCCATTGGTCATGGTTACCTAGAGAAAAGAAAAGCAAGTGTATCTTAATGGAGAAACGTGATGCATCTTTTGCAGTTCCTGGACCCAGAAGTGACTTACCGAGTTCTGATTTCTTTTTGATGTGTCTCGCTTTTGGAATCATCGCTCTGATGTATGCACTCAGGCCAAGATCTCTTCGCCAGGCAGGGGCCGAAGGTACCAAGACACGGGATAACGGAGCTGTAAGTCGTTTACTTTTTCTTTTATATTGAAAGAAAAATTAGAAATGATAACACTGAGAGGAACTTGATTTTATTTCTTGCACTAAAGCATCTTGAAAAAAATCTGAATAGGTTTCTGATTGTCGTGTATAAGATTAAGATTTCTCATCGTAGGGACCAAATGGCGATCCACCAGCTCCTCCGCCAACAGCCGATTGAGGACCACCTTGATGTTATCTAAAGTTCATTAAGCTCTTATAGCTGGATCTATCGAGCTTAAAACCGTTAAAGACAATAAAGCAGATAATTAAACCATCACTTCTCCGTTTTACATGATAATAAGGATACGTAATGAAAAACGTAATTTTGGTTGACCCCTTAACGCGCAATTCCGAATTAACTCGGGTAAGAGCCATTTTGTTGCAAAAAAAACCGTGCATCAAGGGGTTAACGTATATAACTACGAAAATAGCAAAGAGGACCATAATTATAAATACCTAACTAACAGTACATATGAAAAAGTGCCTACATGGCTTCCTAGAACTTGGGGTAAAATTAAGTTTTCGTTAAAAAGAAATGCTAATCGCGGGCAAAAGCTATAGGGATTTCGATTTACCTTGATCGAGGTGTAATTTCCTTTTTTTTTTTTTTGTAATATCGTTTGATGGGAACGATACAAATTTTGAATCTCCAATTGAATACGGAATATGTGATAACTAGAGAGTATTATTTTTCAAGATATTGTTAAAATAAAAAGAGTAGAGGGTAAAACTATTCTTAGCACGTTTCTCAAGGTCGTCTACAATATTTTTTATAATGCAAGAAGACATTTTTCCAAGATTGTACATTCCTGCATAGTTTCTTCTAATAATAAAATTGGTCAATCGCTCACGATTATGATCGAGCTCATCATTCATTTTTTCCAATGCAATCTTTCCTGAAATTCCATGAAAACATTGATCTCAGCATCAATGTAGTACATAACAACAATGCGAGATGAAAGTATTGGAATGTATAAATGTACCGTGTATTTCCTTCGTCGAGTACATTCAATGTAAAAGGAAAGTCTTGTGGCTGAGAAAATAAAGTGTGTCGCGCAAATAAGCACTCGTAAATTATAAACAAGAAACGCAGAAATAATTAGAAGTCATCTTGTCTCGTGGTTCGATTTTATTTCTTTTCTTAAAAAATACGATCGATCCAAATGCGGATGTTAAAAGAGTCCTTTTGTACAATATCAATATACTTAAGGCTTACTATATCTGGTAGAAAAAAAAACTAAATCGTTCTACCGTTACATGCCGTGGAGTGTTTCAACGTGAATCTATTAATCTGAGCACGAATATCCCAATCAAAAAGAGTTTTTATTAATTCCACGTTTATTGCCGCCCACAGTGTTTCGCCAATTTTTATTTATTTCTGAGCAATGTTTCTCCATTGTTATTTTTACTATTAAAACAACACGTTATCGGAGAATAATTTCATATTTTTATTATGTATTCCAAGTTCAAATATGTCTTTCCATTCGGGAATACTATAGCCTTTGTACTTTTATTAGTTACGATGGAAATTATCTGCTACCACATGAAGAGAATATTCTAACGATTAATGACAGGCAGAAAATAATTAAGTTTTCTCAATGTATGATTGAAACGCAATATCGCATCGAACTTGTGTGATGGCTGTGCAAATTCCAGGTTTTTTTGTTGTTTTTAACTCTCGTCTCAACTCTTGGCGTGAATTTATTGTTATTATTCATGATAACAAAAAACCTTGTGTTTCCAGATGAGCACAATGCATACGTGGCAAACGGAGATTTTCTATTTACACTACCTGATCCTCGTTCTAAACTGTACAACGCCGTCTAATTATATGTAATTAATCAATGGATACGCAGATGGTTGACAGCTTGGCGGTCAGATTATAATAGAATTTTTTTTTCTAAGTCGAACTTTGAATAACCTAAAATAACATTGAATGAAATCACAAGAATTTAGTCATCGATGATGAAAGACAATTTTTTGAAGAAAACTTGAATTTCTTTTAACGAAATATGGTGGACAACAACGCAAAGAATGTCTAAAATATTTCATTAATATACAAATATAAAGAATATTCATATAATCTACACCCTTGCGTAGATAACGCATGAATTATGGATGAATCGATTTACGAAACGTTGACGTCACGGTATTTCTCTGCCCGTCGAATTTACTTTATAAAAATATATATATATACTCACCGAGCACACAATTCAGAACGTCGACACACACCACAGAAAAACTAACAGATCATTCTTGCTGTATTTTCGCCAGGGTGGTGCGTACCTTCTGAATGAGGCCACTCATCTGCTCGTACTTACCCGTCGAATCAGGCAAATTCTCAAAGTGCAACACGTCGCAGATGTCCTTTGAGAATTTTTCGGACGATGGCAATTTATTGTACGGTGATGTACTCTGCAATACTGGAGTACCCAAGTCCACTGATTTCACTGAACCGCGACTATCGTTCGGTGTCTTTCTGGCACTGTGAGTTCGACTTGTTTGCGGTGTGACAATGGAACTTGAGAGTGACATCTTGACGCCGGGCGTTGTCGGCGTCGAAGTGGCTAACGCATTGTTACTGATCCTTGCAGGGGTTTCTAAATTCGAATGGGAGCTAGAGTCGTCCAGCTCTTCCAGTAATAATTTCTTTGCAGATTCCAGGTCCGAGAGTGATGGCGAATTCGCACGGGACGATGGTGCTGTGCTTTCGTTCTGAATTATTATAGAAGTGATTAATATTATAGAGTTCTGTTGATAAAGCTTAGAGATTAGAATTATCAAAAGATAAACGTACAATAGAGTCTGGTGAATGAGGGCCTTGAGATTGACTATCCGAGTCTTCTGATATTCCTGGTGGTGGAGGAGGTCTTATGGGTATATCTCTTGGTAATGGCGGTACGAAGTGTCCATTGCTTGGTATAGATTCTACTGAACCATCTATAGTTGTATAATTATTTTTTTAATTTCTATTACGAAATACAATTTCTTCTTTTTTTTAACGTATCTCACCTTCCCCTTCATCTATGTCCATTTCACTGGGGACAACGATAGCGTCTGTGGATTTGGTTTCAGCTGTTTTCATTTTTTTTCTTTTATATCCTTCATCTGCTTTTCTACCACTTAACATTAGCAACATCGTCTCCTTACTGTGTTGCGGCTGCATTCGCGGTGCTCCGTGTTTATACTCCTGCAATTAGTGTTTTATGAGAATAATTTATAGAGAGAAGAGTTAATGCTGTTTGTCATAAATTACTCACGTCCCGTGTGCCCGGCGGTGGTGGCACATTGAAACCGGGATAATCATAGATCTTTTTTATATCAAATTGATCTTTGTCCCCCTCGGCTATAATCTCTCCTTCGTCCTCATTAGGATCAGCCTCAGCAGTACCATCCGAGTTGAACAATGTTATACCCGAATGTTGGAGACGGGCTTCCTCTAACCACCCTGGAGGGTAGCCAAGTATTCTCATTCTAAGAAAAATATTTCAACATACGGAAAGAATAAACTCTGCTGACAATATCGATTTTTCAGACGGACTTATCCACGCCTTTTCTACTCGCGAATAGTTTATGTACTGTTATTTGGGAGTTTTTCTTAAGATTGTTTTGTACTAATTTTATTTATAATAATTGATTAAAGATATCTTTGAAAACCGATAATGTAA
The DNA here is from genome assembly GCA_030142225.1 of Pachycephus smyrnensis. Classification (NCBI taxonomy): domain Eukaryota; kingdom Metazoa; phylum Arthropoda; class Insecta; order Hymenoptera; family Cephidae; genus Pachycephus; species Pachycephus smyrnensis. The sequence goes on from JARQST010000104.1 coordinate 527,067, forward strand.
TAATATAATAGAAGACTTATATCACTACCTGTAGATGTGCTTAGGCAGATCATTATCTTTAAGACCCAATGCTTTACGTAGATTGTCACTGATTTGGCCTGGTATTAAATGACCAAATCTCTGATCATCATCCAAGTGATATCTGGCATATCTTGGACCCATTTTTGTATTATATTCTTTGCGGTTTTTGTTGATATTATTGTAATTGCGTGGCTTGGGACAATCACGTAAATTATGATCACCCGAACAATTAAAGCAATTCATTTTAGGAGTACACGCATCCTTTGATTCTGATTTATCCTCTGTGCTTGATTTCTCCAATAATTGTTTATACTTCTGTATAGGAGCATGTAGATGCCTCATTAACACAAACCGTCAGTATAAGTATTTCATGTAAAATTATCCAGCATCACAAACCTTGCCATAAGTAGGAATGGCATAATTTTTTTTATGCTTGGGGCTAGTGTCAACAGTGAAAAGTGTATCGCCTGAAGGATCTTCCATTTTCTCACTCTCTATGCATACATTAACATCAGATTTATTAGAATCAATCTCTTTGCCCCAAATTTCCAAAACTAAATCACTGTCACTATCCTCATTTTTCTTAGGTTCAGCTGATATCAAACTTTCCAGGAAAGCTTTCACCCGTTCTCGATGTTTCCTACAAATAAAGAATTCTGTACATACTGCATCGATGCTATGTACAAGTTACAAATATGCCAATTATACATATGAAGTCAAAATAATACAGTCGCCACTATATTCTTATATATCTCAACAAAGATAAGTACGAATATATTACACAAAAGTAAATAAAATGCTGTTTACCGTGCGACATTCTCGTCCCTAAATATAACCTTAAACAAAGGTTGTCCATCGTCAGGTAACTCCGGATGTCGTAGTAGAACGTTACGGGATTCGACATTGACGTTCTCGTCAGAGTTGACAGAATCTTTACAGGTATCCTCTGACAGTGGAGTGTCATCCAAGGTAATTACATCGAAAGAAGAAAGGTTATTATGCTCACTGTCGGCAACGGATTCTTGGCTGGCGTCCAAAACGACCACTTCCCTATCCGCGGCCTGTATCGTCTCCATGGATTCCACAAATGCTCGATCGGTCGATTCGACCTCGTAGTTGTTAACGTTAATCATAAACTACTCGACCTGAAGTATCTGTCACTGGACAACAACACAATTACCAAAATTTCACTAAAGCTTACGAGAAACGAACACTGATCGATCCGTATTCAGTTTATGTTGCCTAGAGGGCGCTTCTTGTAAGACAAACCCGCAAAAAATTTGAACTTACAATCGCAGACACTACTGCTTCGAATACGTATTTGGATTAGTGAAATTCAATTCTACGAAGGAAATCTTCATTTGGTATGTCAAGAATCTTTTATCCGTGAAGTTAATAAATTTAAATTATAGGTGCATGCACAGTTCAGTATACTTTAGGAGTATAACTTGAAAATCGTAAAATTTTAATATTACCTGCAAATCGTCCATATCACGAGTTCAGAGGGAATGAAATATTTTGATACTGATAAATTTCTGCGAAGATTTTTCTAGAAATTAATTATGCCTATATTAAAAACCGTAAAGACCAATCGTATTGCGTCCAGAGAAAAACTTAGCAACAGAAACGGATGGCGGTATTCGATATACAGTCCCAGTGCACCGGCAAAAGATTGCTACAAGGGTCAATGGAAAGATGACAAGAAAGAGGGAAAGGGCACAGAACTTACTAGGTTCTTATTAATTTTAACTGCATCCTATTACGCAGTACGTAATGTAATTATTCTTCAGGTGTAATTGGTTGTACGAAGGTGACTGGTTAAACGGTTTAAAACACGGTTATGGTACTCTTAGTAGAATTGCAAAGGATGGTACAACTTTTAAATATTATACGGGCAACTGGTTGCATGGGATGAAACATGGATTTGGAGGAAACTGGTATCGAAATGGAGATTACTATGAAGGTACATTTAGACAAAATAAAAAGCACGGATTTGGTCGCATGTCCTATGGTACTAAAGCATTTTACCAAGGAATGTGGATGGATGATTATCCTCATGGACAAGGATTTTTAATTCAAGGTAAACCTTGTCTCTTATATTCAATCATGAATACTTTATATTGAAGTTAATCTAAACAGCTAATAGAAATACCTACGATGGTCAATTCTTCAATGGAAAGAAACAAGGGTATGGAGTATTTTATCATTTTAACTCTGGTCAACTCCAAGAAGGAGTTTGGGAAAATGATATTTGCTTAACAAGTACGATAAAGGATATTTGTTGGCGGCAGTCTGCTATACATCCTACTCCTTATCCTATTCCAATGGTCAGTCTATATTATTCGTTCATCTCATAAATAATGCATGAACACAATTTTCTAGGATTTCCATTTAATTTTTCAGTTAGAACTTTGCAAAGCTGAATAGTATACCACAGACGATGAAAAACTCATGATACATAAGAACTAAAATCACACTGTTTCATTGAGAAACAAGGAACATGATATATCTGCAATTGGTTAACCAAATAGCAAGTGTCTCTTTTTTTATGAATCATTCATTATAAGATAGGGAAACTGAAAGTCAATAAATTTGGTATCTGTTCATTTAAAGAATGCCGCAAAGTTAAGTCCATGTATTCCGTATTGCAGTATGATAGCACCATTCAAAATTGTTTACAATATTATAAGGGAATAGAACACATTAATATTTATAATGTGTTTTTCATCTTGCGATAGAAATGTACTTGTCATTTCGTTGCCAACTACATTTCTGTTTATTCAACATACGTAATTATAGCTATAATATAGTAAATATTAATGTCTGTATATAATATTAAGTATAGATGTCACATATTAAAATATTGCTACGTTTTGGCTCGTTGACGTTTGTGAATGGCCTAAAAATCTCGTTACTTCAAAAGCTAATGAACAGATCGTCGCAACTAGCGAATAGAAGCGACATCAAAATCAGGTAGTCGGTATACACATGTCAAAGACAATAGCGAACAAATGAATTACCAAATAGATATTTCCCAATTAATGATAAGAGCGCAAACATTGATTAATCAGCCTTTCATACTCGAACAGCTCCAGTTCAAAATGTCATTCAAATAGAAAATTCCAACGATTCAGCTGTGAAATCGTGGACGCATGTTATTATATATATAATTATATACAAAGAACAATTCATAGTAGCAAACACGTTTTATAAATTTTGATTAATCCTGAATCCAATGGACGAGACTCTTTCAGCCTTGTGAATCGTTCAGATTACGTTTTCCTGAACATTATGATATTTCAAATCTTAACGAAGCCACTGTTTACGCATGCTTAATGTTAAGCATTCCGAGATAGAACACGATTCGTGATCTTCGAAGAGCGAAGAAAAACGTCAAAACAGTTCCTTTTTTAATTCTCCGGAAGATATAAGTTAAGGTTTAAGATTCTTCGACATAAATCCTACTGGTTATAATAAATCCTTATTTATCATCCATTCGTGTTGAGCGAGTCCACCGAACTTTACTTTTCGGAAGCATATCACTGCCTTTACTTTAAGTCACTATGCGCGAAAGGGAATGTTTTAGATTCGTATTTACAGCGACATTAATGTGATTTTACTGTCTTCCACTTTTTCGTATTCATTGGCCTGTGAGTAGAATGATCCAACCCTGTAGGACGCAACAGGAAAGTGAGTCCATGTCTATTTGCTGCATGATAAATGTATGGTAAATTATCATGAAGGAAGACAGTCTCAGTCCGTAACAAATAAACTTACAATTAGACGAACCTGTATAGAAAAAAAAATCGATTCAAGACTATTCGATTTTACCAAACTACAATCCATAATACATCCAAGTATGGAATCAAGGATAATGCCAAAAGTAAACAGATACTTTTCGGGCCAAAAAGTTGTATTCTAGACAAACCAATATTAATCTCCGTACCTCTTCTATTCAATCATCGATGACTTTCCATATAACAACTCGTCCCAAATAGACGTCAGTCGCCTGACTAAACCTCTCTACCATATTAGCACTGGTTATTTGTCCCGATGAGTTACTCCTTAAGAGCTGTTGCATTGAATTCTTATAATACAATCAGATCGCACGACATAATATAAAATCGTGTACTGCCTACCTTCTAAAAGGATACAAGGTATCAAAAGCAGATAAACAGACACATGAGAAACTCCATGTATATCCTACAGTGAACAATCATCACTCTGATCCACAGGAAGACGGTTCAGACGATGTGGGTGCTACCCTGAAGAAGATTCACACCATTTCTACCCTCAACATCAGTAGATTCGATCTGTTCCTTGAGCAGCTCAAGTTCCCTGATACCCGAAACGGTAACCTCGTACTTGTGCGCCACTAGACTTCGGTAAAAGTGGATCGCAAAAGCCAGGAAGATAATGAGAACCGGTATCAGGACTATACAAGCTGACCAAGCAGCCACTTGGGAGAAGTCGTAGAATTTTACCCAGCACAGGATCGCAATTTCCAAGAGGAAGAGGAGTAGACCAAGAAGCGTCGAAAAGGCCCACGCAACTTCTATGTACCAATGAAGACGTTCATGTGGAGATTCGTGTACGAGACTAATACTGTGCAAATTGCACACAGCTTCTATGTTTGGCAGAATGCAGGTGGATATCATCAAGGCCAGCATGTGAACTGCTACTAGGAGTGTTGTACATATCGCAAAAGCTATCAGCATCTCTGAAGGTACCTTTGTATCGGAACTCAACTGTACCTCAACCATGGCGACCTGTAACACAAAGAGAATATAATTACTATTATATCAGTTAATAGAATCTAAAAAAATTTGCCAAAAATACTGAAAGAGTATACCATGGCAAAACCAGAGAGCAACGCCGACGTCTTGCTGGAGGCTTTAAGTTTGGCTCGGCTAAGCTGTAATTTTCTCCATGATAAATAGCCCGGTGTATGTAGACCGTCTCCGGACTGCGACATCTTTGACTAAAGAACAGACAAGTAGATACTTTCATAACGGAAAAAAGTCCTGACATACCTAGAAATAAGACATTACGGTATCGAGTATCGTATCTTAAAATCTTTATTAAGTAAATTCACTATTACATTCTAAACATATGAAATAGCTGAAGGGCAAAAAAAATTGGCCATTCGCAAAAGACGTAACGAATGTTAGTAGATTTCGTACAGGCTTGGTAGAGAACTATGAGGAAACCTACCAAACAATGGTGCCAATTGAAGGAGAAGAAGTACTTGTGGCAAGTCCGACGTGGAATAAAAAAGCCGTGAAGTGCTGAACCAAACAAAACATGAAGGAACATTAACGAAAGCCTCGAGAGCACCGTAACAGGACAAAGTTAATTGGGAAGCGATCTATATAGGTACGTTACTAAGGTTTATATTACAGTCCATTAAACTCTAGCAAGGCTGCACGGATTGACAGATACGAGGCAACTGCCCACGTGTTACACATTAGATATTAACATGTTATCTCAGTCCCCAGAAAAATATCAGTTTCCTCACTACTTTATGTAATTCAATAACTCTAATACGTATAATTCAGAAAAATCCGCCTACCTGTATGTACGAATCAAGAGTACTGGCGTGCTAAGAAAAATAAATTTAGAAACAGAAACGTTCCTCGATTAGCCATAATGATCGTTGATTCTAACATTGCAATCAGTATAACAATAATAAGCCAGTAATCAGTACTGGCAACAATGTAAAGTATAAAAATAATTTGATAAAAGGAGACAGCAATACTGATATTGGTCACAGTCGCATAAATATGGTTTAACAGTATTTTATGATGAATATTCACTTACGATTATCAAGTTCCAGTAGGTATGCACAATCCAATGAGGAAAGAGTTGGTTAAATTAATTAAAGCGCCGATAAGCATTACAGACATATATTCCGAGCAGTTAATGTAATCCAAGTAAATCCCATATCAGTTAACACAGATTACTCATAGGTTATATCATTAATTAACCCACCTGACAATTATGGAGTCGTTTGTGGAAGCAGTGCCCGTTGTTATTGTGCAGAGGAGGATGCGTATGTCCTGTAAAGTGTGAGGAGGGAGGTTGTGCGCCCTCCACACCAAACACTGAATTCCGACCAGTGCTTGTCGACCATACAGACATTAGGCCACTTTATTATACGGCCCTGACCAACGCTGAAAGATAAAACTAAAATTAGTGATTCAGATAAGATTCATTAACAAAAAGATAAATGCTGTTATCATCCAGGACTTTTCTAACTTAACAAAGTATTAAACAGTGTAAGGCAGAGTGAAATTAGAGGTACACGCATACGTGCCTAAGACTGATGAGATATTTATAATAGCATATATTGCGAATGAGAAAATAGTATCACGAATCTCTTAAAAAGAAAATGTTGAAGTGAAAAATTCAGGCATCTAGTTTATCGCCCTATTTCGAGAATCGTAAAATCAGCCGAGCGGTTTGCGCGGATTGGAATACAATTTTACGAGGCCGACGGCATCTAAATATTTGGCAACCAGAGCGAATAATGACTTCGGATATACAAACCGGCAATAGAAGCAACAATATTTCAGTTTAGCAGCAAAGAAATCATTGTTATTATAATAGTTTATTTTTTTCAGTGAGAACGTGAAATCTCTTCCTCTGAAGATTCACGATATGACAGAGGAAGAAAAACTGACATTTCCACGTTAATCAATTGATTTTCAACACAGTGGTGGTTGCACTGTATAAAATTTTCATGACTCCTGGCCATTTAATTGTGCTGTTACCTCACAAGGAGAAGGTGCTGCGCTAACCTCCACTTTTCTAGGTCAAGGTAAGGAACTATCATCGTAACACCATTCTGGTAACCCAGACTACTTTGACAGACTTCAGTCATGCTATGGTTGAATTCTGATTCGATTAAATGTGGAAAAAAGAATTAAATCATTCCGAGCCAGCGGCGCGTCGCTTCTTAAAGAAATAATGTCTTTCAAGTTGGCAATAACAGCAAATACGAATGAAAATCTAAGTATTCAGTATTTAATGTGTTATTTCCGTATGGAAACACTGGCGTGATGTAACATCGCGATAACCGAAGCCTCATCGAAATTTCATTTGTTCAAACAATACACATTGCATTGTGCATCCGAGACTTGTAGCTGTATGTACAGTCGTACAAGAAAGTATAACCTGTAAAAAAAAATGAATTACGCATATTTTTTTGAGACACAAAATATGCATACAATATGTATTACGACACTCGTAGACAAAATACCCCAGGCTTTATTACTATTATATCTTTATTAAAACTATAGAATAATTTTCTTGTATTCAATTTCTCTCAGTGAGAAGAGAGACTATTATACATTTTTGGAAGGAGTATATATACCTTTTTGTACAACTGTTAATTAAACAAAAAACGGAATAAGCTATCTGTTGATCTTATACGTTCATTGTGCAATCAATTCTCTTTTTTATACAGTACTCAAGTCCTGGTATTTACGGAACTAACAACTAGTTTTTATTCACAACGCCAAAGTCGCTTTCGTGTAAACTGACAAGGATAAATAATAAACTCTCTCACGCTCAAAATTTCTCGAGCGTTATACGGACTTGACCGTATTTCTTGGTTTGGCAATAGAATGCGGGTCTTAATCAGATTTCGCGACTAATTAACAATCTCACTAAATTTAACTAGACTGCGTTCGCATCGCTTTGCAACGCGACGCTCAAAATAATCGTGAGAGAGGCTTGCAAAACCGTGATGCTACTTGGATAACACGACTAGAGCACATTAAACAATAATATTATAAAATCTGGCCTGAATAAATAATTAAGCACTGTATCACTGTCACTGTTTATTGACTTACGTCACTCCTTGTAATAACGAGATGAATAACGTTCCAAACTCTCTCGAAGTTAATTAATAAGTTCATAAATTCAGAGCTTTGTTTCAATTTCCTAGTACATAAATACGTCTTCCGACAGCCACGTATTGTCTCTATGATTACAAAGAAGGTACGCGGAGCAAACACTTGTCACGAGATAGAGTAAGTCGTAATTCAATAACAATGAAAACTTAAGACATTATAAGCCTAAGCCAAGCTTGAGAGAATCCTCGTTAAATAATTATCTAGGCAAATATTTGCCTTCGCTTAGGCGTATGTGCCTTGGAAAAGGTGCCGTGTTACGCCAATATCCAACAATGAAGATATCCACGAATTAAAAGGGCAAAGTTTACCTCAGGGAATTTTAGTGAAGGAAAAAAAATGGTACAAAGAATAATATAGTCATCGAGACTCATAAACCCCAGGGATAAAAAGACCATAAGGTTAAGAAAGGCTATGCGCTGTTAAGCATTTATTTATGTTGTCAGTATGACATCATACTTAGCATATAAGTTTTGTATGGGCGTATTAATAATAAATCATCGATATATCTTGCAATGGCAATCACAGCGGCTATATTGTGCGTATAAATTGTTTTATAATTATATACCTACGCACGTTGTAGTAATGTGTCAATGCGATTGTCTCAAATAGAAATAACTTCTACTGTCAATTGCCAATTAATGATGCGTATAGTTTAAAATTGATATTAGTCCTTCTGGCAAGTCCCGGCACACTGTTTTTACGACAATCGACGGAAGCACGTGTTATTCAGCATATGTGGACTATTGGCGTTGTTGAATAACAAATGCCTTGTATGACAGGTCAGGAAATTTGGCAAGGGGGTCAGCCAAAGAATATTCGAGGGTAGGAGGAAGACGTTAATTGAAAAGTTAAATTCTGCTCGACGTGCATAAGAGAGACGAGACACTCTTAACTTCTAGAGATGTAAAATACGCGCTGAGCAGACACTTGAAAAACAAGAGAATAAAATTCTTTGTGAAAGAGTATAGTGTACTATATCTCTTGCGTCGAGGTTTAACAAGTCTTTTTTGTTTGGCAGGGGATAAAGTGTTTATTCTTATCCTTCTTTCGATGACACGAGAGAAGCACGACGTTAACGGAGACTTGTTAACGCATTCTTTAAAGCTTACTGTACTGCACGAGTTTACATCCATAAATGGAAATATTTTTCGTATCACCGCTTAATAATTCTCAGCTATTCGATTCCAGAGTACTAGGATCGTCTCCTAGAATTTTGGGATTTCAGTGCCAATATCACTAAAAATACCATGTATTGCGGTGACTCCATACCTGGCTCGAGTACGAAATTAAAACAGGATTTGCTGAAGTGTGCAAAACTTGTTGCGAATTAACTCAAAAGTAATATTATGATTGTCATAGTCGACGTAGATAGCAAAAGTGATTAATACGATAACTTTCTAGGTTAAGTCAGTGTGTATTCCTAAGGTAATTATTACCATTTTCAGTATGATGAACGTACACGATGCGAGAACATATCTATGTCGACACTATTAGTTTAAAAAATGATAGTAAACAAATTATCACAATATTGTCGAACATTCAAGCCACCAGCGTATCACATTGGCCACACCGACTAAATGCCGTCGCGCTCCTCGACAGACACAAAACAAATGCTTTACTGTTCCGAACCGAAGTGGCAACCGATGACGAGACTTCCCGAGGATTGCCGAAGCCAAGAAAATTAACCGTCGCGCATGCGCACTTTCAAGTTCAAGGCAAAACGCATTGCCGCGCGGAAAACGCAAACCAATCGTTATGCAGCATCCCGCCGGACAGGACTATTACACACGTATGATGTTATTCAATCTCAGCGAACGTTGCCTTCCAGTCGGCAATTTACTCTGCTACACGAGTATCCGGTCAGCAAGCATGCCTTTCTATCACGACTGAACTATTATTATATATATACTGGACCACTTCTATTCTCCGCTGAATGCAGAGGACCATTTGAACCGTAGGCAAAATATCAAATTCAAATACATCATGCCAAATGTACCAAACAATCTTATCGTTGCACAATTGTGAAATTGGATAACATTTCTATTGTTCACGAACGTATTTGCTGTACACTTGTGCCAGATGTTATGATAATACGTTCTTAATGTTTGGTGTAACGAGTTATATACAGTATTACAGGATTGTGTCGTTTCTGAAATCGTACATGACTGTACATACATTACATGGTAAAAGGAGTAATGTTATGAGCACAGCATGTTTGTAATTCTTAGAATAATTAACAAAACGGTACAATCGTTCAAGGAAATTATGCTACTGATTATTGTGCGAAAGTCATTTGATGATAATGACTTTGAGAATGAAAGTGTCGATACAACAGTCACAGTTGTGTAAACAGCATAAACTATTAAATCAAGCAGCGAGACTTTCGATGCCAGCTTCGTAAAATTAACGTAGACGTTTGAATCCGAGCTGTTTGAAAATTCATTCCTGCATGATTCACAATGATTCTCACTCTGGCAGTGTTTCAAAAGCCATTGTCCGCCCATGCGCGTTTCCTTTGAAACTAAAGTTATTCTCTACACGGTAGATCCAAGAATTTTCATGAAAAGTTTAATCGAATTTTAATAAGTAGATTACTTTTTAATATTTACATAATTTAATTACCCTCACGCCTCATTAGCAAAGCTACGCAATTCCTATCTATAGCGCACAGGTAACCCAGTGACCTGTAAACTATAGACACCCCGGGTATTGGGTGAAACGTATCGCATGTTGGACAGGTAGTTTAATTTGAGAGTTTGTCTCTGCATGGCAATTGGCCAGGATGCTACCACTCCTGTAGAGAGGTGATGCAGCAGTCATGGTCAGGGCACCCCTAGCCTACTTCCTAGTGGTGCAGTCTAATCTATTTAAATGTGCATTCCAATGGAAACATTACACCGTTGAATTTGAAATATCCGCTATTTACTGGAATTAAATACCTACTAGCTTCTGCCCGCGGCTTCGCCTGCGTGTATGTCAGTATTTCTAAACGGAATTAGTCAGCCCCTTTTCAATATACCGTAATAACACATAGCCTATGTTACTCCTGAAAATCAGAGCTACCGATCATCAGTGAAAGAGTTTTTCAAATCGATTCACTGATTCTCGAGTTTTGAGGTAACGTACAGAGGAATATACAAACTTTTTATTTTATATATTTGTATAGATGTATAGATATCACAATACTGTTATTTCACTTTAAACCATTATAATAATTAATTGATATAGTCTGTCCACGAGTTCAATGTGTTTCTTTTGACAGTTCGCAAACAATGGAATCCTTAGCAAATTATCACATGGCTCTGTATAAGATTTTGGTTACAAAGTATGCATGTGCATGGCTTTGCACTGAAATATATTTTAATTTTCTATTTTAGTATACATTTCCGTCATTTCATATGTGATTTGCTAAGGATGGGATTGTTTGCGAACTGTCAAAAGAACACATTGAACTCGTGAACCGACTATAGATGCCGGATGATGGTGATTGATTATGGCTCGTCATGCAGGCAATATGAGAAATACCTTCAGGCTATGAAATCTGTATGGAAAACTATAGTAAAGGTATTCATGTGATGGTCGCAAAAAGGACCGGCATCATCCTTATTAATAGAACGTGTTATATTCGCTTTGGAATGGGAAACCCAAGAGACTTTGTTTTTAAGGAGATAGATGCCTTTCAAATAGTACTTTGATGCTTATGGCTTTATACTATAATCTGTCCTGGACGGTATAGTTTAGTAGTAAGTTGAGTTTGACAGTTGTACACTTGAGAATCGTCGTAACAGGTTGCATTAATATCAACTGAGACGTTTTAAACGAATATTAATATTTACCTTACTGTATTATTATTATTTGAGTATTTATGCGGAGCACAGTATATTCATATTTGGGAATAAAAACTTCTAGAGAAAGACGTATACGTCTTTTGCAAGGAATGTCAGTATCCCATCTGTTACTTTAAGCTATTTTAGCTGGAATAGATACTCCGTTTAATTTAGATAGCGTAATTGAAATACCTTTATATGGACTTAACGTTATCCAATTGTTCAATATGGCCACACGCTATGCTCCTTTATTTTGATTTTCTTATAAGTATTAATTATCTGTTCCTTAATGTAAGTAAGTCGGTTACTTGGTTAATGTATCTCCCAGGCAGCACGTAAATTCTACTCATCTTAAAGATCCCTAAAAAACAACCTCTATCGCAATAGACGTCTTAAAGACGACTTTTGGACAGTATGTATTGTCTGGACTTCTAGATTTCATACGCGTGCAATACAATATACGTACTAACAGTGTTCCAAGAAACCATCAGCACGATAATTGTTTGTTGTAATCAAGAAATGCCATATTCAGTTATATGCACGAAGCAAATTTGCGATCGGAAGTAGATAATATATTATAGTGTCCATCGTAGTGGTCATTACTAATCATGAAAAATTATCAAGGAAGTAAATTACATCCAATATATAATACAAACTCGCACGCAATCATATATAATAATTACAACGTAAGTTTTACTCACAAAAATAATACGTCTCTTTGTAAATCCTCGTAAGTAACTGTTGACTGACTACTCAATTTTACTTCACTAGCCCAGCGAGACTTTCTTCGTACTACTGTTCGAATTGAAAAGAAGTTCACGAAACGTTTGCTCGCAGCGTGGGAAAACTCCAAATCCCACGCATGCGTCATTTGCAGCGCCTTGATAATTGGCTTAATAAATGCGTCTATCAATCCGCCTTGGAATCGTTTCATCAAATGCACGCATTCTGACCTTCTTATTTACACGCTCGGCTATACTGATGAGAATCAAGAAGTACTTTGCGACAATAAGTGAATATTAACTATAGAAAGAGACCCTGACAAACCGACTGGTTCACTTCGAGTTGGAGAAAAAGGAGAAAACAAAAAAAAAGTCTGTTGAACCAGAGGGCGCAGAACAGGAAAATTTCTTGTCATCTGCTTCTAATATTTCATCCTCTTTCACATTGTGGCTCTGTTTTTAATAGTCGCAGGTTCTTTAATCAGATGCGTCTGAATCATACACGTAATTCGGTTCATTACTACGAGTAAATGTTTATCTTAGACGTAAAATTATTTCACTCACAAGAAAATCGGAAGGTATCCTTCCCTCGACGAAGCTGTTTGTCTACTGCAACTCTGCGTCCTCCAGATCGATGCACTTTTTCATTGAGTTTACTTTCTCGACCAGTACCTACGAGTACTGCAGCTTGATTTCAATGTACAAGCTCAATACACCATTCCTTGAATACTCTCGTTCAAAAGTTCTCAGTAATCGATGAAGGTCACTGACCATTATGCACTACGGTTGCGAATCCTGAGAAAATATTCCGTAATTATTGACGTAATAAGTAACTGTGAATATCATTTTTTTTCTAAACGACACAAAATGCATTCTGTACACTAACCATAAGCTGATTCGACGGCCGATTCCTTCTTTCATCAGCACGGTCGATATTTACAAGTCCCTTTATTCATATTTTATACGGAATACTTGTCGATACGAATCTTAGAATTTCCCGCTGAGCCAACTAGATGGCGACACTATACCGTTACCCACAGTGCACTACGTGCGCTTGCAGTTCGTTATGAATTTTTAAATATACTAATAATTAACTTATTTGTTACAAATATTAGACAGTGTAAAGATCCACAAGACCAATTAATTTATAAATATAAAAAAAAGTAGTCATAAAATAATTACAAAATTTATTACCCTAATTCATTACTATAAATATTCATTCCTAATATTGAAATATCATTTTTCTCGGAATACCCACATGTATGCTCTCAAATTAGTAAAATCTTCACGAAATATGAATTGACACAGTGATGACGATGACGATTCAAAGATTTCTTATTGTTTTATTTATCTTTTGCGTCTTTCACTCGAGGTAATGGTGGGGCTCGCACCAGTCGTGTTGCACATTCCTGCCGATGGCGAGTAGTCGCGCGCTGTCTCTCCTTGAGAGTAGTGTCGATCACTAGTAATAGTAGTAGTAGTGTAGTAAAGGGACGAAAAATTAGTTTACTTGTTCACGGATTTAGAAGGAATTGGACTGTAAAAATAATGGCACCGTTGAATTTGGCAGATGATCAACGCTTCGCTCTGATGAAGGTAACGTGAAGGGATTAATATCACAGTGAAATATATAGAATAGAAAAAGAAACTTACCTTTGCGTGCTATACAACAAGCGGATAATAATTCATACTAAATTGAAGTAAACTTTGATAATACAAATTGGAGTAACCGTTGATAATATCTTCACAAACGATCATCCAATTCTTTTGTCGTTTTGCACTTTTCACAAGACATTATTATATTAGAGCAGTGTAACAACGTCTTCTACGACTAAATAGAAGTTCTTTATGGTTCTTCAATGATAGTGAAATTACTTTGTATACCTAATGTAATTCATATAATTTCAAACAGGGTTAAACAATACATTAAGTTAGTGATTCTTTATCATAGTGTGATAGGTTTGAATTAAATATCGCATCCTGATAAAAATCGCATGATTTATCATGCATTATCATAGCTCCAAGTTCTTCGACCTGTGAAAAAATTTATTGCAAGCCTTTATTGCTGGAGAATCTATTAAAAAGCAGACAATATGTCAAAGTAATTATTGCCCGATAATGATACAACTAAGTGAATGTTTATTAATAATGGCCTTGTGACCAAAGTACGTCAGTCCAATCGTTTTATGCTTAAGCCGGTTTGGATAAATTTTTCAAGTAAAAAGTATCGCCCCAAGGATGAGGAAAGAATATGACAAGAGTATATGTGATGCAACTTCTATTTACACGGAACCGCCATATAAGTGCGGTAAGACAAAAAATTTATCGTCCAATACGCATGAACCAGTGACAATCTTCATCCTGTTATTTGCTATACACTTTTATGCGTATAGGAACAATTTTGTTGCATAAATTTCATGTCATTAAAGCTCTCTTCACGTATGACCTACATGTTATTACGTAATACAGAATACCTAAGACGTTAAGGTTCCTCCATGATGGTCGTTGCGAGTATTATTCACTTTGTACGCGCATCCTTTAGCTGTCATTGCAACAAATAGTATAGCTCATTAGCACTTGTCCATAATTGTTAAAAAATTTTAATAACAACGTAGCCGATCTTCAAAATGACTTGTCACGTGGTTCTAAAAAATATTTCAACTTAATAAGATGATAATAGAAACTGTATGCAAAGCTAGATATATTATGTATAGTTACATTATATATAGAATCATGGTCAGCTGTGCAGTAATAGGCAGGAACCAGTATGTAGATAAACACGTGAGATAACTGGTAAGCAATCTTGTTGGAAACAGTAACAAGTGCATTTTTATATTGGAGGTAAAACCGAGGAATTACATATATATAAATAGTAAATGAAATATGGAAATCGTTCAGATGAGAAAATTTCATTGAACAGGACGTTATAAATATTTTCCAGCAGAATGAATCTGCAGGAAAATTTCCATAATCGTTAGTTTGTCCTCGAGCTATCGCAGTGATTATGCAAAATATAATGAACTGATATATTCACCATAATCGATCTGTTCGTATTATAATAGAGGGTCGATGCTGTTACGTTATATTTTCCTCGCCAAACAAGGGGACACCTCTGTGCATGAAATATTCTGACCCCTGCCGTGAACTTTGTCGGTTCATTATTCAATCGACAACCGAATACTTTGTAAAGTCATCGTTTTCGCGCATCCTTTTACTGTTTTCGTCCACATGGGTGTCTTTCTCGACGAAGCATTGAGACTGGTAGGAAAGCAATAAAAATTCACCAAACTCTCAGATATAACCGGTTCCACTGAATTTGATCGGATCGCCTAAGCGTTATGTGTGTCGCAACGCGAAAGAAACTCGGCCGAGTCTCGCGCCATTCATATTACTAAATTTTACATAAGGAAGTACCTTTGGAATAAGGCGCTAATAAGATAGAAAGTTTTTACAAAGTTCAGGTAGCAGATAATATTGTCCCCTTACGTAAACGAGAGATTGAGATTTTTTTTAATGATTTTGTATCTTTTTATTTAATAAATCAAAAAAAAATGACAAGCTATACTGCATCTAGTATATAATTTTATCTTGATGAGAGCATCACGTTACAAGGATCAAATAACAAGGCAATGGATTGCACTTGCACTCATTATGCAATTCTCCTTGAACAATTCTATTTTTAAAAAAGATCAATATCATACGTTAATCAATTGCAGACCAAACAGTTAAGTAATAATCGGTAATATCGACTAAGTAATAACAAAAATATTATTGAACGTCAATACAATTGTTTGCGTTTGATCGTTCAATGCAGTTTAAAGCAAAGTTAGTATTATGTATGGCGGCCACTGAGCTATCTGGGAAATAAAGAAAGGAATCTCGTCCGCGACGTAAGTGCATGTATGTACATACCAAGAGTGAAATACTAAGTATTCGAAACTTTTACAATCTCTTGGTACATTTATATGACAAGTATCACCTTCCCTACGTTCATTAAGAAGTAACGACAATTTCATTCGCAAACTAAAGAGAGATTGCTCGATCGTTGTGCTACTGACACAATTATTTTCTTTTCGACTGATAGCTGCTATAATCGAGTAACTCCATGCAGTCACACTTTTTTCTTTCTTTCTCTTTTGTACGATGCTCCAAGAGAATATAATCGCACGAAAACATAGCGCTATTTACAACAGGTATAACTATATAAAGCATATTAGGTATTCAGTAGAAAACACGTGAAATATGTAAAGTTATATATTTAACATATATAATTTATATCTGAGAGTGAAAGTAATTATTATGAAAGTAACGACAGCTGGAATTTGGATACAGTAACGGTTGATGCTAGTTTTGAAATTGTAAGATTGGTATAGGATTTTGGGTAATTTCGATTGTGAGTTATTATGTATTAACTTTCTTAGCCGCGAGCAAATATTTTGGTAGTCGATGAGTTTGTATAAAGAATTAAGAAAGTATATGAAGAAATATTTTTTATATGAGCCAAGTGTGTGCATTACGTATTATGCACTTGTTATTGTCAAAAATTAATTTTTAATTTTTTTTGCCATTGGTAAAGCAAAAGTACTAAATATCTGCAAATCTTACTTATTACATCCGGTACAAGTCTCATCCGTGATTAATTCGGAATTTTGAATAAACAACGTAACATGTGTTGCGTAATCCGCATAGTGTATCCAATTAATCTGCGATTTCTTATGATATAAATAACTGTAGTTTGCCCGTGCGAATTCCTTGAAAGTTTTAATTATTATTCTTGTTGCAGTTTAGACGTAGCGTACACGATATTTTGCAACCGCATCATGATGATCAATTTCTACTTCGTTGGCTCAGAGGTAACACGAAAGATAAAAGATCAATTTAATGATTCCAGTAGAAGCTCTATGAATTTTAAACAATTTTTTTTCTTCAAAATTTACCCAAAGTTTCGCATGGTGTACTGAATCCTGGTAATATATTTTACTGTTATTTTTCAGCTAGAAAATGGGACGCTGTGGCCGCTGAGAAAATGCTCAGAGACGTGAGTATGCAGTTATATCGGCATCGACATTTTCTTTAGCGGTTTAGCACTAGACTTTAATCGTCGTGTTAACGTAAGTCGAACAAGACAAGTCGTGCCGAACACAACTGACGCTCTAAGAAAGTTGAGGAAACGATTATAAGGTGGAACGGACATTCTCCTTATTCGTGAACAGCATTAAGCACCTTAGCAGATTCGATGCAGTAACGAGAAAATCATTTATTATAATTAAATGAGATTAACAAGCATGACTGTGAAAGCTACTCTCTCTTTTTATTATTGTGATGCCATTTTGTCTGAAAAAAAATTTTGCTATAAAACAAACGCTCAGCTATTCCAAGAAAAATTATTGTGTTGATATAATGCACAGAAGTAACTGAATAATGAATTCTGTTACCAACAGTCCTTGGAGTGGAGAAAACAATGGGAAGTTGATAAACTGGATGAATGGGATCCACCTCAAATCCTCAAGGATCATGTACCGCATGGACTCAGTGGCTTCGACAAGGATGGAGCACCAGGTAGACAATTAACTGCAAAATTATATAAAGACTATAGTTTTGAAATAATATTTGCTTTTCTAGTTGTCATAACTCCTTTCGCTGGTTTGGATATGTATGGTATCCTCCATGTGGTCTCTCGAAGAGACATGATTTGCATTACTATTCAACAACTTGAACGTTATCTAAAAATCTGTAAAGAACAGGCGAAGAAACATGGAGAGGCAGCTGGACAAGTTACTGTCATCTTTGATATGGAGGGATTCAATCTTAGACAATACATGTGGCGACCAGGTATGTTGTTATTTTACTGGAGGTCATGAAATCATACGTTCACGTACATGATTTTCCGTAATCATCAAGAGTTATAACGTCAGGCATGTCTTTTTGTTTTTAGCTGGCGAAGTTGTTATTGCGCTTATTCAAATGTATGAGGCCAATTACCCAGAAATCTTAAAAACGTGCTTTATCATAAACGGTAATATATGTATATGTATGACAAGGAAAATCAGATGTTTTAGCATTAATATTTATACGTTGTTATATATGGTTAATATTCTGCAGCTCCAAAAGTATTTGCTCTGGCCTTTTCCGTTGCTAAGAAATTCATGAACGAGTACACTCTGTCGAAAATTCAAATATACAAGGCTGATCCGTCCAGATGGAAACATGCATTATTAAAAGTCATTCCAGAGGATCAGATACCAGCACACTTCGGTGGTACTCTTACTGATCCTGATGGAAATCCACGGCTCACGACCAAGGTAATTAATTATACATATAGCATATAATAAGAGTTTGTGAAGATTAACTGAGTATGAGAATTGTGCAGATTTGTCAAGGTGGTAAAGTGCCTAAGGATCTTTATATAAATAAAGCAGAGAAGGATAAGTCGAATGAAGATTTTACAACAGTTACTGTGCGCAAAGGAGATAAACTTAAATTAGATTTTGTACCGGCTCAAGTTGGATCATTTTTGAGGTAACAAAATTAAATGCTTAACAAATATAAACGCTTTGCCTTGCGTCTATGAAAATTTACTTCAACGATTTATTGTAGTTGGGAATTCAGAACTGAAGATCACGATATTAAATTTGGAATTGTGAGGAAAACCAATGATGGCGGACAAACGGAAATTGTACCGATTCACAGAGTAGCTGCACATCAGCTGGATGAGATCGGTATACTTACCTGCGAAGTGCCGGCTACTTGTAAGTACATTATGATCATTGTTTGGAGAGCAGAACAGCAAAAAAACTCGTTTAACTTTGACCGTATGACGGCAATGGATGTTACTTCTCTCTTATTTCAGATTCCGTCGTGTTTGACAACAGCTATAGTCTTTTACGGAATAAGAAAATACATTATTCCGTACGCATCCTCCCGCCGAACGAGGGATTAGACGATCTTGCTCTTACAAACTCGTAAAAATCAGCAAAATAGTTCGAGTGAATGGAGCATTATTAGCGTGAAAATTTCGGTACTGTACGTAAGGCATAGAATGTGCGAAACGCCACAAGTATAAATGGAGTTGGACAAATCTCTGCGGTGCAACGTCTTATCACCAAAGTTGCACTATGTACTTTGCACATAGGTATTTGTTTTATTTAATTAAGGCATGGGTGTAGTCATGTGTTGCCCTGGCTAAAAATTATGGGAGATTCTATGAATCTTGTTACTATTTAAAGATCTTATTGAAAAAATCCATTTTTTATTAAGTAAAAATGTATCAGCTAAATACAACATTATGAACCAGTTATAAATGTTAAATATATAATCACTTGGGCTTTTAAGATTTTATTAATGGACTTTTTTTATCTTTTTAATTATATGACTCTTATGGACTTACATGCTATTAATTAATCCCCATTCATAAAAAGAGATGCATACTACTCATCTTCATCTGTTACCAACATTTCAACAAGTTCTGGATCTAAGCACTCATTACCTTCTAGACGTTTTTGCGTACCCCATCTTGCAAGTGTAGGTAACACTTTCAGTTTGGTCCTTGTATCTGTACGGAATGGACACTTAAGATCCTTCCAGCTAAAAAATAATTCATTTCTAATCAATATAACTTCCAATTGAATCACGAAATATCGTAGGGACATAGCACACAAAGATTATACGTACAAGGGTCTATCTCCAACTTCAACGTGAATGAAATGTGATTTTTCAGGCGCGGCATTCATTCCTTTCTCGATAAAAGGCTCAGCTAAAATAAAAGTAACATTTATGCTCAATAGATGTTCATATTAATATTCAAGTTCTGTAAAGTAAAAATGGTTAGGAATTGGTTAGTTATGTTTGTGGCACATGGTTTGTAGCATATGAATGAAGGATCTCATATTTCATATATTCATTTTTGTTGAGTCCGATGTGCAAAACATTATCCTCTCACTTAAAGTCTAGTTAAAATACCTGGATGGATATGGCACACAATTAATTACACCTTATTCGTACACGCAAAAAAGTGACGCGATAAAATAAAACGTTATAATCAAGAATTCTTCAGTTAGCATTCATGCCACAATTTGTCTGGATACAGAATAAATTACACATATGAAACTGCGAAATGAACATAAATGTGTCTGAAGTAACATGAAAATGTAAAAGTGGAAACGAAGATTAAGTTACGAAGAATTATGAGATAATTACCTTCAACGCAATCAGAACACCAGCTATTCCCATTAGCTAATTTTGTACCACTGTAGAGAACATGAATAGGTTCATCAACTTTGAAATTTTCCATAAATTTAATAAAATTCTCATAACCCTCTACGTGATGCCGTACAACCATTTTCGTCGATTTTTGCCTACCAAAGATATAATGCGCGACACGCCTACTGCCTCTGGTGAGCATAAAATGCCCGTTACAGTACACGGATCAATTACAGATAGAGTATTATCGTTGAACTCCAATCTATTGCTCATAGATTCCTAATACCGAACCAAAGCAAAAGCTTCTGAACGACTGACCAACTGATAACGTCTGCTATACACATACATATGTACAAACTACGAGCAATGTCGCCAACATTGACCACCCACATTCTGCATTGTTGCACAACTCGCACAATTCCAGATAATATTCCTAAATATTATATCATTATTTACTCATTATACGTACAAAGACAATATAATGCAACTACGCCGCAAAACAATCTACGATAAAAAGCATCATTACAACAATTAAAATTTATAAACAACAAGAACTGTCACAAACTGACAGGAGATTCTAGCAAGTCGTATCTTAATGTTTCCAAGCTTTTTCAAGGCGATATAAATGTGAAACAAAGAATTTTTTGCTGTATAAATTCTGTCATATATTCGTGAAAAAGTAGATGTTTCTAAGGATACGGAATAGCTATTAAAACTACGTGGTTTTGAATGTACCGTAAGAATAGGCGCATGGGAGGAAAAATTGTCAGCACTGTCCAGCACTGTCTGGCTTTCCTTATTGGCAAAGAAGGAGCGATCGTTCATAGCGGTTGGTGGAAGGTATCTCCTCTCCCACTGTGCAGAGTTAAGTGGGGAACGGGATTTCCCACCAATCGAGAGGTTCCCGAGTGTGCCAGGTATAGGCTGTGGTGAGCGAGTATTCCAGGCGTGCGAGGTCTTGTGCAAATTTTTCGCGTGGAACAATATTGCTCAGTAGTAAGTGCGAGGACTGCGCGACAAATTGTTCGTTACAGTCCGGAGTGCATTGTTAAATGTGATATCGTTATACGCAGAGAATGGCTGCGGTATTCGATATCGAACTGCACGACGCAGACACGGTCAACAGGGACGAGTCAGACGACGACATTATCGAGATCGGCGAGGTAAGTTTTTCGAAAGGCTGTAAACAAACTAGTGGAATATTTCCGCGTTACTTTCATTTTACTGCGTAACTATTGCGGGTGGTACGTCCTTGTAATTTTTGGGTGCTACTGATTATCATACTGGCACGAGTTGATCGTGCCGTCGAAATTTAGCCATGCCTTCTCTTATTTGCAGGGAGAGTACGATGCTAATCCAAACGTTAATGAAATAATTGAGTGAGTATTCCTGGCAAGTTGTAATGCTTACTGTCTCGCCTTTGTCCCACGTGCCCGAGGCGCGTCTTATCTACTGAGTCACGCCACTTTTTCACGGCATTGATACACAGTGGGAGTCAGCATTTGTCTGCTTGAGCTTTGTTTATATCAGCCATGGAAGGACCCTTAGTTGGCCACCATGTGCTTTGTATTTACTGCCACTAAACCCCGTTCCAAGCAAAAGAATTATTCTACTGTCAGAGACTTTTGCAGATACCATAGAAATTCTTATGCTTTTGTTTTTGCTATTAGTTTTCTTTGCTTACTTCTTTTTTTGCTATGCAGACATATGCTGGTGATGGAAGGATGTCTTATGTAGTATGCAGTGATTGTACATAAAAAGCATTGGTGCAATTTTATGACTCTTCCATTCACATGCCAGGCATTTGATGTTTATGATGGAATTGTTTCTCTAGTTGTGAAATAATGAAATTAATTGATGCCTTTGCTCCAAAAGAACCAATTATTTATCAATGTGTTAATCTTCCAGTGACATAAGCGTTAATAATACTTTATTCTAGTCCTAGTTAAAATTCTTTGTATATTTATTACAAGTTAGACATTTATCATTCTGTTTCAATAATGGAGTTATAATAAAATCATGAATTTTTCATTGATAGAACTGAGGGTGTTGAGACTGTACCTATATCAGAACAAAATGTTAATCGTGGAAGGGAAAGGGCTGGCCCTCAGGATTTTGAGCTATGTAAAGTAATTGGAAAAGGTGGATATGGAAAGGTCTTTCAAGTACGCAAGATCACAGGCAATGATAGTGGCACTATTTTTGCCATGAAGGTAGGTTTCTACTTTGCTATGCACTGATAGAAATGCGTGAAATGAACATTACTTTTTTATATAAAACATAGGTTTTGCGTAAAGCATCTATCATAAGGAATCAAAAGGATACTGCCCATACTAAAGCAGAGAGAAACATTTTGGAAGCTGTCAAGGTAACTTATAATTTTAGAATGATCTATGAGAGTATGTTTTATGTAACTTTATTTACACATATATATATTTATATGCCCTGCAGCACCCTTTTATTGTCGATCTTATGTACGCTTTTCAAACTGGTGGAAAATTATACCTGATACTTGAATATATGTGTGGAGGTGAACTCTTTCGGCATTTAAATGACGAAGGCATTTTTTTGGAAGATACAGCATGGTACGATATATTACATTGCTCAATCGTAATCTTACAACAATAAATAAAAAAAGCTGCAGGCTAAATAGTAATATTCTTACAGCTTTTATTTATCAGAGATTATACTAGCTCTGCAACACCTTCACCTTCAGGGAATTATTTACAGGTATGCTGGTACTTTCACATTACCTTCCAGGGTATCAAAGCAGTTACATTTTATGCAACATTTATTTTCAGAGATTTGAAGCCAGAAAATATTTTGTTAGATGCCGAAGGGCATATCAAATTGACTGACTTTGGTCTGTGTAAGGAACATATACAAGAGGGCACTGTAACTCACACATTCTGTGGCACCATAGAGTATATGTAAGACCACAGAAATTTTTCATCCGACTCTAAAGACTGTCTAGCATTCTATATATAAATATTCTTTCAAAGGGCTCCGGAAATCCTAACTAGAAGCGGACACGGTAAGGCCGTAGATTGGTGGAGTCTTGGTACTTTGATGTATGACATGCTCACAGGCTCAGTAAGTGTGTTCAATAAAAAGTATTCCTGAATCTGAACAAATTAAATGCTAAATGCAATCTTATAAATGAATCATAAAAATTATCACAGCCACCCTTTACATCGGACAACAGAAGGAAGACCATAGAGAAGATTCTTCGCGGCAAACTAAACTTACCACCATATCTGACACCGGATGCTCGAGACCTTATCCGTAAACTGTTAAAGGTTCGTATTCACATAAACAAAATAAAAAAGAAAACAACGTCATTATAATTCCCTAGTCCATCCTTCTAATTCATTAAATTCTACGAAATAATTTTATCCAATTTCCACACCCACCTTCAGATGTTTCTCCTCTTTCAAACTTTCCACGACTTCCATAAAAAAACTCCAAGGTAAAAAAACCACATGTTCGTGCTAACCAGTTACTCTGAAAGACACTGTAACAATAATGAAATTTTTCATACAGCGTCAAGTCGCCCAGCGATTGGGATCAGTTCCAGCGGATGCTGAACAGATAAAGAACCATCAGTTCTTCAAGCACATCAACTGGAACGACGTTATATCCCGTAAACTGGAACCACCATTCAAACCAACCCTCACAAGCGAGGACGACGTGTCTCAATTTGACAAGAAATTCACAACTTCAGCCCCCGTAGACTCACCGGCAGAATATACATTGAGCGAATCAGCTAACAGAGTGTTCCAAGTGAGTCCCAATTATCTTTAACTCTTTTAATAATCATCCAAAGAGACCGCGACCTCAACCTTTTTTTCCTCGTGTAACTCCGTGACCCTGCTCGTCTAGGCATCCACTTAATCTCAGCATTTTTTTATTTTCAGGGTTTCACATACGTCGCTCCAAGCATTCTCGAAGACATGTACTCACAGCCTCGAGTAATAAACGCCCGTAGCCCCCGCAGAGGACACATGCGCGGATTTTCACCACGCGGAACCCACATTCATCTTCACTCTTCCCATTTACCTAATCACAGGTAAGTATAAAATAATTCCCCTACGCAGAATTTTATTGCGTAAGCATTAGCCATGAACATATACATATGACTGGCTGCATATTATTGATATCCTGCTGGATTACGTTCTCGCATCTTCTTCAGGCACAACGGCGTGGGACACAATAGCATAGAAGACACGGAGATGATTGAGATAGGTTAACTGCCAGTTATCTCATAGTGGATAACGTTTAGCAGTTTATCGCCTAACTGCTGGGCTTCCCGGTACCGATGCCCGAGAGTCTCAGGGAGGGATTTTATAAACGCTTTAGACTGGTTGACGTCGGCATCGGTCGAGAACGATCGATCCGATCAACATTTGGATGCCCAGTAGTTATGCTTAGCTAATTAATTATATTATTATTTAATTATATGTAACGAATTATTACGGATATATTAGTTAAGAGGTTACGCTTGAGTAGCAGCGGCGCTGCCAGCAGATAGCCCTTTAACGATGGATACTATGAGTACGATCAACGCGCGGATCACGACGACGCTAATTTTATTTTTCTCTGCGTCCACCTCTCAGATAAGATATATTTAGATGAACGAATATATATATACACACACACATGTACGGTTCAATTTAACAAAACTTGCGCATATCGAGTCGAACTTTGTGTGGTATTATTTTGTTTTATACCCTTTTTATGAACGCGCATGCGCACAGCGTATATGTACTGTGATTGCATCTATATAAATATATTATAAAATTTAATGACATTTATATCGAAACAATCATTTTTCGAGAACCAAAGGTACGACAGATAGTACATGATTAAATCGGGTACGTGTGTTGTTTTTGTACGCAGGTTGATTAACATTGGATCGTCTCGCGAACGAAAAAAGTAACTGAAAAAAAAAATGCTATTAAAAGGCCTCTGAGGCTGTTATGGCTGCAGCGCCGCTAGCTTGAAGCTTGTTCTACACCAATTGTTCATTAAATAAGCGATCTGCAGCAGTAAATTATCGTTTATCGGTAGAATCACTATGCAACGATACAGACTGTACTGGGATTTGAACGTTCGAGCCACAAAACGCGAACGCTGATATAATAATTGATAATAATAAACTGCACAAGAATGATACATCGTGTAAGGCAGGGAGGGACTTTTGAAATATCGTGGAAGCATATTAAAAACGTCGGGCGAGGAATTGGCGATGTGCAACGGACAAAAATAAAAGTGAAAGAAATTCAAGAAAAAGACACATTGAAGTTCCTACGATCATTGATATCGACAGCTTATGACGTTATCACGAATCCGATCGAGATTCTCGACGCCTATCCCACGTGTAACATTGATATTACTTAATTTTTGTTTTTATCTTTTTACTTTTTTAAATCTAAAATCTCGATAACGAGAGAAACTCCAAAGGGCTTCCCGTTGGCCGGTGTGCCATCACTGCTAAACGGTAGGAACCAAAGAGAAACTAGAACCGAAGCCGCGAACCGGACTTTAGAGAGAATGAAAAAAAAAAGGGAATGAAAAATAAAAAGAAAAGTATAAATACATTTAACGACTATATAACGTACGACGTTCCTTTCCACGTTGAGAAAGGGTAACGTTAACTAGACTCAACTGAAGATTCGTGCCTATGCCATTAATTACGTCTACGCCAAAAAAGGGCGTCGGTCCTTATAATTAAAATATCACGACTATGACTGTACTTACTACCGAGACGACGACGACGACGATGACGACGCCAGGCGTCGCAAGCAACGTTACATACGCAGCCAATCGCGGTCCTCGAAATCCGTGTATTTTTTACTGTTGATTCTACTCGACCGACGACTATAATTAAAAAAAAACACAACCGATCAAGCGACGATGAAAATTAATGAACGCAAGATGCTACAGGATATGCAAATATGCAAATCGAGCGTCTACTATGTGGAATCGCCCAAGAAACAGATTACGAAAACTGCCCAAGTGTTCACAGGTCGCCATAGCCGGCTAATAGAGAAAGAAAATCTTATCTTTTTACATAACTTATGGCGGTCGGAGGGCGTCGTGTTTTTGTCCCTTGGCTAACAATTGTTTCTCAAAATACGCCATTTCTTTTGTCCGTGTTCAGTTATACATTGAATGACTGCACTTTTGTGACTGCCTCAAGGCAGACGAACAGTCGGGTGTTAAAAAAGAACCCACGGATTTCTCAGGATTGACTCTCTTCGACTTTAACGTCTGACGTCGCCTTTCGACCGCGTCCACACGATTGCATACACTTACTAACGTGCATACCGATTTATTGTGTATAAGTGCATATAAATTAATTAATAAGATTGTAATATTCGTAATTGATTGTATTATATGATAATGCGAAAGTCATCGGCGTCATTGACTACGTTCGGCGAGCGTCTCGAGGTCACCAACTTGCAATACGAAATTTGTTATATGTATGCCTGATCGATTGATACGTATATACGTGCCTATGGATTTATCTGAATGATTACGAATCAATTTTCCAGGAAGGATATTGTAAAGGGTATCGAAAGAAATTCTTTGTCCTTTTGATGGCTTTATTTGTGGAGCTCGCGGTGCGTCGTTGAGAAGACGTTGCAGGCGTCGCGACGCCTAACATATTGACGATAGAATAATTAAGGAACGTAGACGTTAAGAATTAACATTATAATATTGCGGGTTAACGCTACTAATTGTTTTTCTTTGTCTCTCTCTCTCTCTTTTCTATTTTTTATCATCCCCTCTGTCAAGTTGATGGATCTTGTAAAGTTTTGTCAACCTTTGTAGCATCTATGTTTCTTCTTTACTGTTAACACAGTGTTCATCGACGGCAATGGATTTTGCGAAAGGGACACGTGGCGATTTAATTTATCGATTGTTTCTTTTTATTCTTTTGTTTTGGTGCGAGACGAAAATGTGCTGTGAGGGGCTCCCGCAATGTCGACCCATTTTATAATGTTTAGAGAGAACGAAGTAAAAGAAAATGATTGAGCACGTGAATTAGCATTTTATTCGTTGCTTATTTATTGATAATCGGTATCACTAATCGTAATTGATAAATCTACGATTGAAGTTAGACTACGTTTAAATTTATAAACGGAATTAACGGAGGAGTAAAAATTTGAGAGCTGTTGGGAGAGTCTAGAGTGTAAGAATTTGAATTTTTTTCGGTCCAGCCAGAACGAAGAAGTAATGTGTAAGTGGTTTCTTCTCTAATTATGATCTAAGAATTAAGCGATTGATTTTTATTGATCGAATGACGTATACCACAGCCATCGCCTTATACAATTAGTGTAACGAGAAGATGCGCTCTCTCTATCGATTATTAATCGTGTGCATAATTAAATAGCTTGTAATGCTACGTTGATTAGTTTGATGGCAGATAATCATATATTATTGCAATCGTTTTTTTTTAATTAAATCATTTTTCTCTATCCCAAAAAATCATAACAGAAACTCAATATTGCGTCGTTGCACAAATTCCGTTTGCATCGAGGATCGCCGAACCTCAGAATATCGCTGACGTTTTTGTACGTTCGAATTAGACATATTCATATGCTGTTTGATGCTTCCAGTTAAAGTTATGAGCGTTGAATGCGCGCCTTGACATTTTAAAATGACATTGAAATCATATTATTAGAAAGTCAATGCGATTCGTTCGGGGCTTCGAAAGAACGTAGATTGAAAAATGTTCGTTTATGTTTTATGCTCACATTTAAAATGAACGTTATTTTGTACTTTCGCATTAAAAAAAATATCTATCAGCTATATCGAATTGTAGTTACCATCGATCGTTCTAAAATAGTTTCGCAAATCGTTTATCATACGACTCGAAAACAGTCTAGTAAATAAACGAAATACACAGGCGTCATTCGTAACGGTAAATTCGATTAAGTATTAAGGCTGCTTTTCAGTCGATTTTGAACATAGAAAAATAGCACGCGGTCTTCTCGTGTATTATTTTTCTAGACGGAGAATTGGCTGAATAGTAACTAATTAATGAGCGAATAATCGCTAATTTAGTTTCTAATGTAATCTTATTTATTTGATTACAACTTTGTAATATGTAACGTGAATACAGAGCTATTTTAAATAAATATTATCCATATCGTGATGGTAGGTACAGTTAACGCCAATGCGAAAGCACTGTTCGTATCTTCCTTTTATTCGCAGACGGTATTATTAATACCGTAAGGAAATGCCATTATTAATAAAATTCGAAACTTTAATTTTGAATATACGTTTGAAGGTTTACACGGTCCTATGTAAAATGGTGGATCCGATACTTATTAATCGTGTATTGTGTGGAGCTAATCGCTTCTTGGCATTCATTGTAACTAAGGTAGTTTACTTAATACGATTAATATTGTACAATAAAGTCGTGAATGCTTTGAAATTACGAATAACGTCTTTTAATGACTCGCATGCAAGAATTTTCTCAAGTTCTGCCCCCAAAAAATCCTATTAGCTGTAATAAGCGTATTGAAATTTTGAATTATTCATCTACATTATATTCCGCTTCTATCTCACTTCATTGTTATAAATTGTTGGATTAAATGATTAGAACGTTATTTATATACATGTTCCGGTATCCTTGGATATATTAATATAGTACGTACGTCATGTTATTGGCTTTTGAAACAGTCCGGATGCTTTTCTTCCGATTGGCTGTTTCGAAATGGCGGTTCACCACATGCGGTACTTGCTTCATGTGTTCTAACCTAATTTTGGTTATTGGGAAAAGACAAATGTAGATCGTGGAAATTTATGTAAAACTGTCTTTTTACGTATTCTGGATTTACACTGCATAATGGAAGAAGTAACTGTAGGTGATGTGGCGATGCCTGGAGATATCGTAAAGGACATTTTAACACATAATACAAAGGATAAAATAATATTAGGGCCAGGACTTCGTCGTGACGGCGACGTCGTTGTTGCAATTAAAGCTGGCGTTCTGCGAAAAGGCAAATCCGCCACTTACTATATTGACAGTTACCAAAAGAGGTTTGGCAATTGAATATATGATTATTGTATTTCTGTGATTAATCAGTTAAAGCATTTAGTAAGTCGTACTCGATCGTCGTTTTTGCAGGTACATTCCAAACCGAGGTGAAAATATTGTGGGTATAGTAACTCAAAAGGCTGGAGACATTTTCAAGGTTGACATTGGAGCTAGTGAACAAGCAAGCCTTTCTTATATGGCCTTTGAAGGTGCCAGTAAAAGAAATCGACCTGATATTCAAGTTGGTGATGTGGTCTTTGCAAAACTGTTGGTTGCAAGTAAAGATATGGAACCAGAACTAGTTTGCGTAGATTCTCTTGGAAAGAAAGGAAAATTAGGTGTATTGAGTTCAGACGGCATGTTGTTTACATGCTCTTTTAGTCTCGTAAGGAAGATTCTCAATCCTGACTGTTCGTTACTCAAAATGTTGGGAAAGGAGCATGCATATGATCTTGCAGTTGGTATGAATGGGAGAGTTTGGATAAAGGCAAGATCGGTTCATGAGACAATAGCAGTTGCTAATGCAATTCTTGCTGCAGAATACACAGCGCTATCAGAAATGAACTCTCTGTGTAATCGTATAGCAAAAACGCTACTAAAGCAGAGATAACAATAGATGCTCTATGGTACTCCAAAGAATACTGTGTATTTATTGTATCGATATTTGTGATAATTTTTGTAAATAAATTTTTATGACCCAATCGACGTTATTAACTGCCTTACATAGCGATTACAGTGACAAAAGGTAGACTGAAAGATACAAGTATTAGATATAATGTCATTGAAAATACAGCGGTCGTGTACAATATTATATTAATTATGGTGGAAACAGTAGCTTTTATAATCATTAGACTAACATTACTATCAAATGAAATAAGTGGTACTTTTTTTTTTCATATTTCATTACTTTTTCTTGGTACTCTCTTACTGTCTTAAACAATGTTCTCTATATTCTCTTAGTATGATTGTATTCGATAATCGAGCTGCAGCAGAGGAGTTGCAAACATAAAATTCACCCTTTCCTGCTCAGGTACAACGCTTCATCTGATTACGTAATAAGAAAAAGTCTACGCCAGAGTAGCTAAGAGCCATCAACAATAAAAGTACAACCTTATTCATTATTAAGATACTCCAATAACATCATCAAACAATTCTTAATAAAACGGAACATAATTGATCTCTTAATAATATCCTCACTCAGCAGTCTCCTCCGCAGCAATTCGATTTTCAAAAATGACTGTCCTCCACTGAATTCACAACCCCATTTGTCTCACTCTCTGATTAATAAGCAAGCCTTAAAATAAACAACTATTTTCAGTTGTAGTAGGTGTCAATATTGCATAATACGTTCTAATATATAATATTGGTGATAGGTAAAAATCTAAACATAGAGGGTCGGTGCTGTAATGATAATATGAGAGAAATGAGTACGTAGTATCCTTTCTGATATGTTCCTAAGGTTTGTCATCGAATGTATTGCAATAGTGTGATCCTAATAACACATGACTAATCTGTCAAAGCGCCGATAGATACTCACGCGCGCGATTACTTTCTTTCATTTCATTCAGAAAAATACAATAAAGAATTTGTCAATTAAGATAGGAGTGTCACACTTCCGTATTGATGGCTGGAGAGAATGATACAGAAGACATTTTTGTACTTGGCATATACACCATTTCTTTTTCGTTTATTTTTAATAAATAAAATGTGGACATCCGAGTATCATTGTCATTGTTAGATGCACATATCAATGAGATATTCAGATCTCGAATAATTATGTACGTTCTTGATACATAAAATCTCTAAGAATGCGTAATGTAAAATGAAGTTAAAAAAAAGTAATTTGAACTAAGAAGAGTGAACGATACCAAAGTGGTCAAATTAAGGATTCAGAAAAATTCACTTTGCCAAATTGGGCGTCGGTCATTCAATGATCATCGGACGTCAATAATTGTTCTGTAAATAAAATATATCTTTACTCTCAAAGGCAATATCGTAATAATTCATACGTAGAGTAATACATTTGGTAAGCGCGCTTAAATATTATTCACGTGTAAATAAACTGTGTAGCTAAGTATAACGTAAAAGCGAGTAAAGTGAACAACGGAACGTGGCTTCCACGTTAATAAATCTAATTCAATAAGCATAAACATAAACGGAAACGATGCGTCTAAACAAAGCGCAGAAGAATAAAGTGCGAAATATATACCGAGCAGAACAAAGAACAATAAACCAACCAAGAACGACCATATTAAATACAATTTCAACGAAGAAAATAAACTAACGAATCAGCAATACCGATTGAATCAGTGCTCTGGTTTACGTTCTCGCGCCTATTACATTTATTTCGATTATTAATCAAATAATAAGGTATCGAACCGTGCGCTGGGTAAAATGAAAATTCCAAAAATCTGCAACGTAATCTGATACACGCATATTAAAGGAGCATAAAGTGTGAAACAATAAGCAAGAAACAAAATGACTACAATGATAATCGCAATGATTGCTAAAAAAAACTAAAAAATATATATACGTAGTACATTATACTTATACCACATAGGATTTACTCATTAATCGTTATCGCAGCTTTGCATAAAATCACTAACGATAATATCCTTTCTTCTTCTTCATTCACCGTTTGAATTAGACGTTAGACAACGCGCACGCGCAGAATCGTGCCGCGTTACTCGCAAGGATATAAAACTAGCACTAACATATTAATATAGTAGAATACGACAATTGCAGCGTTTTTTACAAAAAGAAACAAAAGAAAAAAAACCCAAGTAACGAAGCTCCATTAACGAATGCAAGTTAACGCACGTCCTATTACGTCGATACCGTTCGCACGAAAGTTTCTAAAATACGTTATAACGTCACTTTCTTCTTCTTCCTTTTTCTTTTGTAAAAATCGCTTCAGTTGTATCTTTATCTTTTTTTTTAAATCCATCTTGGTATGTTAATAGGCAGGCAATATGTATGTTGGGGACGATCGAATGGTGCCACCAGCAACCATAACACTATTCTACGGTATTGTGCTTACTTAATAATAATAATACGAGTCCACGGATGTGAGTATGGTGTATAATATGCATGTCATTATGCTTGTACATATAATGTTAATGTACTCGCGTATTGTGTTCCTTATGCGTGCTGTTTCAGATAAATAGAATATAGCAAATACCTTAATAAGCGACTATAAATGTGCGAGAATACGGAGGGAGAACTGAGAAGACAATTTGTTAAACAATAACGTTACAAGAAAGAGAGACGATTCACTAAATGGCACAAAGCGGAGTTTAACCTAAAATTCGACTTTACTTGACGTTTTTTTATTTTTTAACGATTTTTCTACCTTTCTTTTCGCTTCCCATGCGTCAGTCGTACGAATAAAATTTCGCAAATTGTTCACTGGTATAATCGCGTTAGAGATTCCCTCCTCGCACTCCCTCGATTTAAATCTTTCTAATAAATGGACTAAAAAAGGTGGTCTAATATTAAATGCTTATTACTAGAATTATTCAGTGTGCGTACATTCACTGATATCTTTTCCTGTGGTCGCCGGTCATTTTCTTAGTAAAAGAGCGTTTATCTTATGCACTTTATAACGCACACAGCGTCGTAGGCTCGAGTGCGTTATTATTTTTATCGATAGCAAAGAATTCAGTGAATGTGATTATTCTTATAAAGCCGTACCAAAGTGATTTTGGAGAATGTCCTAATATAGGATCCTAGGTGCAGGACTTGCCTCTATGGGCTTTCCGTTACTTGCTACTTTTTATACTACATAATAAAAGTACACTAAATAATAAACGACGGACATGTAAAACGACTAGTTTTTCTACTAAATATCATTGCAAACTACTACAAGGCTCCAGATATTTTAATTACCGAGTAACCTAAACTACGGATTGGCTGCTATCTGCTTGGTTAATGCATAAGGATTATCGAAGGAATTAAACCCGCAACTTCCAATATCGTGTTACTGCGAATAACAGGTAAAATACGTTAAAACAGAAATTAATAAAAATAAAACGAAACACGTGTGAGCGACATAGAAATCTGTGAGCAAAAATGATGATACTTCACTAGTTTCTATATGAAAGACGTGCGATTTCATTTTTTTTCCCTTAATATTGCCAATTTTTAGGCACATCCGAACAGAACGTGTGGAAGTATCTTGTTGTTTGTCTGTTGCGCCTGATAAACTTTCGAAATGAATATTTAGGTGGATTAATTAATACTAGCCACTAAAGAAAGATCATTTTAAAAAATCAATCACAAGATAAATAAATCTTCTTGACGTTACTCGATAGAACTCAATTCTTGGATTATAGTACAGAATTCAAAAATTGCAAATTTAACAAAACACAATATTGCTTTTGAAATTTAAACTTTTCCAAATTCTCATCTCCTTTGTCGCTCACTTTCAAAAATAATACTTGGACGTTGAAAGACTATTCCTATTACTACGATGTAAGCGCAGTATGTCTGAACCTAATATTTGTGCCTTTTTTCAAAATCCGAACAGTCGTATCAGTTACAAAAATCTAATAGAAACTTTAACAGTATTTCCTGGGCAATAGGGCACTGTATACTGTTGTACTTCACTTATTAGGGTAAACCAGTCCTGCAAGACCTCTCAGCACGAATACAGAAACTGTACGACTCTTCGAAATGAAACGGAAGAAACGAAAGACAATCGAAGGAACCATATTAACAATAAAATAGGTGAGCAAGTCGAACAAACTGCTCACGAAGCTCAATATATCATCGTAGGATAAAATCGTGACTATACGAATATTATACAGATAAATATTACACTATATCGCGTCTCAGCATTTTATATATATAAAAAATTGTCTTTGCTTATAGCTAAAATATTACGATGCCTCGGCTATATAAATATATATATATATTATTATTGTTGTTATTATCGTATCGAATTATTATAATTATTTTCTTTTGTTTTCTTTTTATCAGCGTGTATAATATATATTTACCATTCACAACACAGAGTGCATAGTACGAAGCTGTAACGTATCTGTTCAGTTCCCCTTTCACGGTAACCCTTGTAAAAATTCTTGTGCTTTTGTTTCTCTCTCGCTATCATCGATTGATCATTACTTGTTTTAGTCTTTTATTTAACAAAGCGTTACCGGGACAGGAGAAACGGATCGCGAAAGCTTCTACGTAACAACGCACAACCAATTTTTATACAACCTGCGTACACCAAATTATCGCGGCTCACGTTTTCAATTATTCTCTGACAGGAGCGTGCTTTCGTGCTTTATTATTTATGCCTTTGTGTTTTAAACAGTTACTTTCGCGTTCTTTAGCATAAAAAATCCGTACCTAACCGTACTGCCTAAGTGTCGCGTATCAACGGAATGTAATTTATTATACGATGACTTTGCCTTATGTATACCTACAATTTAGGAATCATTTAATGATGGATATATTGATCCTGTGATCTACCGCGTCAATTTTGTTTTTTGGTGTCATTTCTGGTTAAAATCTATCCGTATTAGAAGTTTCTCTTGACTTCGATGGTCCTGTCAGTGAAATGTATCTATGATAAATCCTAAGCACGTACTCACGATTACACATTAATGACTACGCGTGATTATAATGGCGATATAGTATTCCGCATATTTTCAAAATACGAAATGATACTCTCAGGATGGAAAGTGTATGCGGGTCTGTATGTACGTTTTTTTGTTTGTTTTTGACTTTTGAAAATGCGAGGAATACCGCAAAGGCTGGAAGTGGTTACTAATACGAAATTAAATATGACTTTCTGTTTCTTGTTCTCGCTTCATGCACTCTGATTGTCCCTAAAACATTGCGTTATTTTCTTATGGTGCTTTAATTTTATTTTTTTTCGCAATTTTTGTAAAGGAGTAAAAACGCAATGTTCTGGGACTATACTAAGTATGTATAATCAATCCAATAGTAAAATGTGAAGTCTAGGGGACTCTTTTGCATTGACGTTAATAGTAAGATGGCCCCTCCAAAACACATTTTATTCGTGGACGGATTATATATGTCTGTTACTCAGTACAGTCGTATCCGATTCAAAGTTCTGATATGACGTTATTCGAAATTCACGAATACTCAAGGCTTTACGAAAAGTCTCTGTCATGGCAAATTTTCGCTTTCTCGTGCACTTTATCGTCTTCAATTTCGTCAATAAGTTCTGTGGCGAATAAACGTGCATAGTCTTCATTAAGATTAAATCATAACAATCCAAATTCCCACAGGGAAAAATTGGACCCTTTATCGCGATGATGGTTCGATGATAAACCATGATAAGAGTATGAGAAAGCTCGCTTAAACATGTGGTGGTGCACCTTCATTTTGCCGTATGCACCCTTGATACGTTTAAAGCGTTCTGTGGTAGAAAATCGGTGAATTTTAGAAACAAGCCAGTATCTCGTACGTGTTTAAGCTTCAAAAAATTTTGAGCATAAACAAATTTCTCAGAGCGCATTTAAAGTTTTTTTGTGCTGCATTTAATATTATTTACGCGACAGTGGAATCTAATGTTTTTATTTCAACGTCTAACCCTTCACCTTTCTAAATGTTTAACTATTGCAAACCTACTTCTTACACGTTAATTGCTTAGCGAAATTGTGCTATGCGTATTTGTCTGGATTTCGTTTTGATGCAATTTGATTCATATCGGGATCGGACATTGTTATTTGCAAAGAACAGTACAAAACTCTAGAGTGGAGAGAGCATTGCCTGAACCATTCAGATATACGTATGAGTGTTGCTGTTTATCGCAACAGGATTTCAAAGAAGCATGTGGCATTTGAAAATTGATATTCGACTTTAAGCGACATTTTGCAGGTCGCACCATTTCACTTGGAAGTAATACTCGACGTGTTTACGCGTTACAGTGTAGCAAAGCACTAAAGTGCTATTTCGTACAGTGATATTGAGACATTTATCTGTGCCAAGCAGGGCAGAACGCATTTCCGACTATAATAATTTTTTACAAATCGTATTGATTTTTCATGTATTCATGACTTTATGATAAAACTTAAAAGTTAGGAATACGTTTAACGTTAGTTGCGCACTGTGAGAGAGCAATGTTTTTCAATGATCGCACGTAGATCATGTAAATGTTAGTAGATAGTATTTTGCGAATTCGTCATGTCCAATTAGTCAATCTAATAATGACTGAAGAGCGTAACACGTTAGTCCACAAAAAATCTCACTCACGACGCCTATGGCTTAGTGATAACTGCGCATCGTATTACGTCCTTCCAAAAAATCGTACACCCGTCGATTGGCGACTTCGCGATTGTTTGCAAAAATAAGTGTAAAAAAATATCTACAATAATCGAAGTAAGTTTAACTGGAATGTACAAGAAATACGCGACACATTCGTTAATGTCATGGTGATAGATCTGGTCATCATTTCCATGAATTCCAAAAAAAATAGATTGGAATCCCTAATAAAAGTTTTTACAGTCTTACTAACGTTTCGTCTTATCATCCTTTTATTTCCCTTAGAATTTTTTTCTTCTTTTCGTTATGGAAGTTTTTCTGAGATAAACTCAGTCAATGACGGGTTGACCGCCTGTCGCATTGTCACGGCTATACGTGGCATCTGCCGTGAGAAAAATTTCTTTGAAAAACTTAGTAGTCCCATTTTTTCCCCTATTCTCGTCTCATCTTCAATCGCTCGAGAAACCTAGCAGAGTCTTACAAGTTTCTTTTTTTATAAATTTGAACACTTTATATTGTGATTGAAATAATCTCCGTTCGCAACGATCGGTGAAATTTCAAATTCGCAGACGAGGAATGTTAAATCTTTGCAAGTAACTTGTGAAAAGTCTTGTCTCGTTAAATCATCTCTAGCTCTTTCATAGTTATTCATTCATCTCGATACTAGGATCACGAATTACGTACGTACGTGTTCTAGCTGCTTACGTATCTTGGGATGATGTTGTTGCTCCTTGTTTAGTGAGCCTTTGTAATATAGTGAGATTACGAAAAGTTTCGTCTAGTCTAACAATCGCTAGAGTCGCCTTGGTTGTACGACGGTGTTGTTGTTCAGTCGGGTTGTTGTTTGGTTATTTGAATTTTCATCCTGGGGGATGCGTTCTGTCCTCTCGTCGAAGAATCCTGGATTCAGGATAATGTTTGGCACCAGCTCAATCACCTCCTGCTCCTCCAGCTGCGCTGCAATTCGTGAGCGGAGATTAATTTTCATTGGTCTAGGCCACGAACCATATTGGCTTCTACCCTTTCCCTTTGTCCACTTATCCGCTGGGTGTTTGATGCTTAATGACCTAATAAAACCTTCGATAAAATAAAAGGAAGGCAGCGCGAACAGTCGTGGAACATGATCTTTTTCTTTTTAGATTTTTTTAACTCTTTTCTCATTAACCAGGAAATTCTTTGTAAAATATCAATTCGTTGCCATTGCCGACCCTTTCACCCAGCGGATGCATGTGCTAACCTTTGGCCTTACTGCTACCTGGCCAAAGATATTCTAGTAGCACATAACGACATTATCTAGGCCGTAATGCTCTACCTCTATCGTCATACTTGCTATTCATTACACTATTCCTCCATTCTGCATAACAGTTTTTGAATCAACCACCAAAGCTTATTAAATTATATCCCACAATAGATTAACACGTTTTATTAGAATTTTTTTATAGATAATTGAACCGTACATAAAAAAATAGTCGATAATTATTTAATAAGTTTAGTGGCTGCGAATCTATGTATTAATTTAGGGTCCCATACCAAGGATCTATGAAAGTGCAGTACCAAGAGTTAAATGATCGTACATAGAAAAACGTTAAAAGTTAATTTAGTGCCTTATATTTTAAAGCATCTAGTGCGAGAGTTAAGAGAGTAAAATGATTTGTATGATTGTTTTTTTTTTGGTTGTTTAATTAGGATACTTTTAATAAGTCTAATCGTTTCGTAAAGCGCTTGCAGCTAGGAAAGATCAAGTGAAAGATAATTGATATTGTATTAGAGTAGCATTAAGTCGATCGAGAGGTAGGTGATTCTTTTAAGAAAAGCCAGAGATCAGGGCCATAGATAAGTTTTGTGGATAGCAGTGTCGTTGCTGCTGCCAATAAGGGCAACCCACTTTCAGAGTACTTCAGTAGAGAGTCAATCGATTGTATAAAGAAAGAGAAAAAAACCAATCAATAAGAAACTTGTACATTTAGAAAAATATTCGTGACTCCCGGCAGAAGCAACGGCTCCAAAGAGATAGAGTAGAAGCAAAGCTTTTATGTAGAGTTACAAGAAGATGCTTACAGGGTGCCTTGCATTCACGGTACAGAAGGTAGCAAGTCCCTAAACCGAGGATCATTAAAGTCCCCATGACAATGCCTACCGCTGCCACCCATACGCGCGTATCGAAATTCTCCACGCCGGCAAGTAGATGCCTGGCGAGTTCTGAAACAATTAGACCATGTCTATCTTCTTGAAAACATGATCCCTTAGGAATGATCTGATAACTGTATGAGAGTCCCTAGATAAAAGCCTACCTAGCTCCTCGACACTATGATGAGTATGACCTTCGACTTCCACGATCTCACCACGTCCGAGTTGATTAGTAGCCCAGACGCGGAATGAGTACGTCGTATTCGGCTCCAAGTGATATACGTCTATTTGCCTCTGAAAGTCAATGGATAGTACAGTCGGATTGGAAGGCGTCCAAACGTATATTTTGATATTGAAATAAGGTTTGTTTGGCTTATTGCTGCTTACAGAATTTGGAGGAATGTGCGTTGGAATGATGGGCTTCCAGTCTTCGGGTTCCTCATCTGCACTCGGTTTTAGACGATACTCGGCAGTGAAATCTATAATAGGATAGCCGCCTGTCCCAGCTACTTCCCATAAAATATTAGCCAAAATCGTTGATGGCTTTACCCATACGTTGTGCAGAGCCGGAGGTGGTGCTGGAATGAAGATCATAGTCGATGATTAACTACCAAGACATTTTATGTGTTATTAATAGTGGTAATAATGACTGTGAAACATACTTTTGACATGTACGGTGATCCTGGTCTTAACAGCATCTGCGTCATTGTCTAAGGTGCAGGAGTAGTTCCCTGCGTCATTCCTGCTCACATTGACCAATTCAAATGATCCATCAGGCTCAACCTTTAGCCTCTGAACCTGACCATCTTCCCGGCCTTCGCGAACCCACATCACCCCCGAGGATTGACCCGTTGATATAAGTGCATCTTTCTCAGCACAGGCCAAGGTCAGGTTTTGGCCTAAGTCTACATCTACATCACGTACTGGTACTAACGCTAATGCTTTTTGCCATCCTAGAATCACAGGAAATTATAGTGTGCATGGACTATGTATCTGAAAAGCAATGATCCGTTTCACCTCTAGACCATTCCACTTCAATCTATCTAGTTGACTAATGTGACAAGAAAGACCTTGAGACATACAACGTCCATGTGCCAGCATTGCATAGTTTTTGCTTTAAACTACTAATCTGAATATCTAATTGTATGTAAAATTTTATATCTTCGACCTTTAATCTTAGCTTTACTCTGGATAATAAACAGGTAACTAAAGCAAAACTGTTTTAGCATACAAAACATAAAAACTAGTAACAATCAATAGAGCAGTATATAAAAACAATCTCCAGTTCCTATAATCATGTATAAATACATAAATTCTCATACATATGCATGAAATTTTAACAATCATATATCAATATCCACTTTGTGTCTTGATATAATAACTCTATCCTATATACTCTTTACGTAATACAAATAATACCAGTATTCTACAAGTTGCAAATTATAATAAGCAGTATCGTAGGAAGACTACATCAGATCCAAACAACTATTATCAGATCACATTGTTCTCAACTAACATATACAGGTGCACGATAAAACGGAAGTGCTTATATATATATATATACACACAGAACAGTATAGAAGTATGCGTATTAGCAGGGAAACAAACGATTATTCTATTCCTGCTAGAAGAAAAACATTTTATCACGATCGTCATGCTAACTCGCTCCAATGTCCAAAACATTAAGGTCCAAAATATAATTTTGCCAATTGACCATTTTAAACGGCTAATCGAAACGATGACGACGAATTATTCGCAATTGGCATCCGCTTCATTTATTCGGTGCATATCGTGACACATGTATATAGCTACTAGACTCCCGGTGGCTTATATAAATACAAGAGCATTGATCGGCAGGTGTGTACGTCTCATGTAATGTATCCGATTTTCTTACCTGCCAGTAAAAGTAGCAGTAACGCAGCTCCGTGCCCAACCATTCTCCCATATTAGGCAACCGCGACATACACGCGAAAACGTTATTAAACCTTCCTAGGCGCCTTCATCATATCCATGCCAGCGGATGGAACGTCACTTCTCAGCGTCGCCTGTCAAAAGCAGTCAAAAGCATCACGCCTTGGGGAACACCACCCGACCGTCACACTTTATTGAATCGATCAAAGAGCCCTCTACCGTGATCCGTACCAACTGCAAGACCAACCTGGGTTACCAAATGACTCTCTGAAAAATACCTAGTATCAGAACTAAAAAATAAAGTAAAGTTAAAAAAACACAGAGGCTAATTAGCTATTCTAAATTTGGAGATGCTAGGATGACGGAAGGTATTGTCATTAAGAATAAGTACGGAAAACATTCGTGCTAACGATACTACTTGAAGTTTAACGTTTACAAGCGTTTATAAATATTTTTCTGAAACATATTTGCTTGGATTATTAAACATTTGGATCTGTCTTCCTTGGCTGTAACTTTTTCTGCGTAATGTTGCTATGCATGACGGCGTTGAGGTCGCCATTACGCATTATCAATAGGGTAGGAATCTTCTCTATCAACCGAATCGAGCAAGCTCAAGATCCCGGTCAGAAATAACCAGACAAAACTGACGGCAGTTTACGGATTGGATAATTGTGCAGTTTGTGTGGGACAGTTTGTGTATATACGAGGGAAGAAAAACGTGGCTAGGATCACGGATACATCAAGAAATTGGTACGTAGATTGTACTCGGGATAGTAGCCGCCATAATGATCGATCCGCTGCTCCTTTCAATTTAACGAACGTCTAAACCTTACATCCTACTAGAAACCTTCTTCTTCCTTACTAATAAGATGTTTTTTGACAAGTGGTTGAGCACGACTACTTTTTGACATATGAGTGGAAGCAAAATGCCGCGACGCTGTATTATATATACGATAAAGCATTTTATATCCTCTGTACCTTATCAAAGCAGGATGAAGAAGGAAAAGACATCCTGTGTTCTCTATTTGTAGAAAGATTATTGAAGATTTGAAGTATGAAATAAATTGAGATATTATTCGAAATAATTAACGACGATTTTTTTTAAGTTTATTGAAGATCTTATCATTAATGTCGTACTGATTGTGCTCGTCTGGCATTCTTATGATAAATCGTTAAGTATGATTTAAGTCTTAGGATTCTAGTAAATATTGGGCTTAATTTTGTTGATAATAAAAATGTCTATCATTTTAAGTATATTGTGTCATATGGTTTACGATAAAATTAACATTTATAAGGTTTTATCAGTTTTTCAATGCTATTAATATTTTCCCTGATCATTTGGAATTTTTTAACAGTTCGTCTGTAATGACTCTCAAGGTATACGCGGTACATTTCCATCTATTATAATGTCAGCGAGGTGTTTATTTTAGCTGGAAAGTGTCTAACAAATTGTTAAGTACTCATAGCTCTTCGAGTCTTTCGTAAAGTGCTCGGTACACAGTGAATTCCTGGTATACAGTTGCTAATTTCAAAAAGTAGGTAATTTTTCGATAACCCGTGTTGATAAGGTGTCCGTTAAAAAAATAACTAATCCATCTGTATAGCGGAATTTTGACACGTATCGCAATTTTCCAGGCGAACTAAACTAGATGTAAATTTCATCGATTTCATTCTGAATGTTCCGATTGTCCTGGAGCCGTTCATTTAACGCGTTTCCGATCCCTCCGTTTCATCGTTTCGCAATAACTGCCAATGAATTATTCGTTTTCAGAAATTTTGATCAAACGCAAGGCAAGAGGTGTACATACTTGTATTATTGCTTCTATTAATCGCGTAAAAAGACTGAGGATTAATCACAGGAAAACAGCACGAGTCGTTCCCACATTTATGGAGGAAATCTGAAAATCAATAATCGCTGCTGCAAAAAATTACCTTACGGCAACTTTAATAAAACCGACTATGCACAACTAAGATTTCTATGCTTACGAGTATAATTGTATGCATATAAAATATTCTTTACTTGAATTTTCTCAGTGGACTTCTACCCCGAATCGCATTCTGCACCCAACTATGACTCAGTCAACAAGCAATATAGTTATAGAGGCGCAACACCACCGCGGATAACCAATGTGACAAGAAACCAGCTGTCCAGTCGGAGGAAACTGGTACTAATGGAAACAATCCGATTCGTGTAACACGTGAATTAAAGATTGAATATTAAAATCCGAAAGTTCCCGCGTCATTACGTCTAACAAATAGTTACGTCGACTCCGCGTCGCGTTGTAGCACGGTTCGATAAATAAATAAATTGCCGAGGCGTGCTCTCGCTCAGTTCTGCTGCGGTCC
This sequence comes from Pachycephus smyrnensis, assembly GCA_030142225.1. Lineage (NCBI taxonomy): Eukaryota > Metazoa > Arthropoda > Insecta > Hymenoptera > Cephidae > Pachycephus > Pachycephus smyrnensis. The sequence goes on from JARQST010000104.1 coordinate 570,427, forward strand.
CTTGGCCAGGAATTCAAGAGACTTTGACGTCATGCGAGGTTCTCTTCGTCTGAATGACGTAAGAGGTGACGTCAGCAGGCTGATCGATTGGCGCAAAAAGGGCCTACCTGGCACGCTTATTCGTATATCAACAAACTACGTATGTGGTATATGTATACTCCGTCTGATGACTGGCGTAATGGATTTTGGCTCATTCTCAACTTTCTGCCGTTTACGAAATTCTCTTTGGCTTACCTTCCCTTCACCTATATACTTTATCTTCGTTTCTTTCATCTTTAGTGCGTTCACAGATACACATGGTGTTTTCATGTACGGTTGTGTTCTTCTATACGACGATGATGAAGAAGCGTCAGCTGTTATGTGAAATTACGGATATGTCCATGGGTTATAGGTACAAATTCTAATGAGATATAAATAACGTGACACGTGCTTTGAATATAGAATACGTAATTTGTCATTGATATACGGATGCACAGCTATCAATATAATTTATATGACTGTCAGTGAATTTCTGGCAACAGCTACATAACGAGATCCTCTGGGACGCATATTTTTTGCGATTTTTACAGCGACGTAACAAAGGCAGTGGCTGAATTTTTTTGACAGAGTGGCATTCAAGCCTTGTGAAACTCTTTGTGGCACAGGAGTGTACGGACATTGTTTGCCTTCCCACTGGGCTAACTGGAATTTCATGTTTTGTGGAACAAACAATACCTAATTAATGCGTGAGGTAATTAGCAGAAGTGGTCCACATGTCTGATCGTTTGTTTCGTGTCGATGAGGAAGAGGCGGGGGATTTAACCTAATTGCATTGGCGTACCAACCGATGCGGCTCCATAAAGTCTACTTTTATGCCTGGATTAACTGGAAAATTTATACCGTTTTCGAAACGCCTGCTAAAATAGTATAGAATCCGATACTACAATATGACCTGAGAAATTTTATCACCGTGAGACAAACGACCCTTGTGATATAAATTACACGAAAACCGAAGCACCGTAGACAGGTAAAGAAAGAAAAGAAAAATATGTGAATTGCCCTTAAAACTTATTTTCCTAGTACCTTTTCTCAACTTTATACTTGGATCATTGAATTTTGCATTTATGTACGTTTCGCGTGGGCTGACAACTCGTTAAATTATAGTAACGGTTGACCTTCCAGCAGAAGAGGTTACCACCGCAAGAAAAGATCTCCTGTCACGGTTGACATTTCAACATACTGCCTCGAGTTGCATGATCCTTGCAAATTGACCCTGACGATTATATACACATTGCAAGACGAAACAAGATAATCGCACCTGGAGATCATCTCGAGTCCTTTTTACAAGGAGCAATCTCTTTAGGAACTACCGAATCGCACGTCATCTCGTCATGCTCTCCAGATAGACAACGACGCTACAATACCATGCCGTGCCATTTCCAATAACATTCTATAGTCGCTTCTTTGTATCAATGCCTGGCCTCGTTTGAGAACACGCGACCGAGTTCTCATCCTTGTGATTCGCACAAGATAAAGAAGCGAAATAACAAGAGCGATATATATATATATGTATACTGTCAACGACGCTGAAGCGGATTGCGCTTTTTATTTCGGAAGAGAAGAAAGGACGTAGAAGTGGAAAGAAAATTCGTGGGAATTTTTGGGCGAGCTTGTACCTTGATATTTGGGCCGTGAGGCACAGGCAGAAACGGTATATCAACTCGGAGGGAGAAACTTCGACCCGTTCTCTCGAAATGTCAAAGGTTACCGCGCAGGGCATTCGCTTGTTTCGCATCAACCCCCTAGGAAAATCGTAGGCATTGTTATTGCTCCATTGCTGTAAAAATAATTATTTCTACTCTCGCATTGCCGTTCATAGAAAACATCAATTTTTCGTTGTACCTTTCTTTATTTTTGGGGATTTTCAAAAAATAGCTGTTTCCGCTTCGATAAAGTGTATATTCTCTCTATATATTCATTTCCCTTGTACGCGTGACTTTAAGCAAGAGAATTCTCACGAGTCTACCAGATTTTTTTGGCTTAACTATATGCTAATCTAATAGCTACATCAGGATGGTAGGTAGTGGAAGTAATGAGCGGGTTTACTTTATATCCTCCGGACATTCTCCGTGACCCCAGACATCCTGGCGCGCTGATAAAATATATAAGCTGTACGAGACGTATCATTGGATATGCTATATATACTGTTATACAACATTATGCAATGTTAAGAGCATTTATACTATATAGGTAATGCATAATAAGTATTGCTGGAGTCTGTGGAAAAACGACGTTGCACGTAGAAGTGTAATATGATTTATGTATACCATACATATAGAATAATTTATGAAAGTTTTACGTTTTCGAATCAATCGAGTTTCTAATATTTTGTTTGATTTGATAAACGACTGGATGTAAATTTTTCCAATAACATTGAATTTCTGTTATGATAATTAGTACGTAGAACGTATATTCTTCTACTGAGAGTTGCCGCTTATAAATCTATTACGATGATAAAAAGTTCCTATACAGAGAATCGTGCATGTTTGCAATCGTAGAGAGTGTTGCGAATTATGTGTGCTATGTGTGAATTGATAATTTTTGCACAGCAGCTAAATATATCTGATTTATAAACAATATAAAATATACACTGGCAGTCTGTTACGGTTAGCTAACAGACAGGCACCAGGGTCTTCACATGTGTACACAACATGCTGAGATTTAGCAAGATGAAGAATTTTATATTCTGAAAGACTAATGCTATTCTAGTATATTTGTTGTACATATTCGGAGTTTTCAATTTAGTGGAATCGACTAAATGCAAGTCGACACAAAACCTGTAGACTATTCTATGGCGTTAAAAAAATTTTTTTAAAATGACCAATGACGCAATTTTGTGGCGGGTTGTATCACTTCGACGTGGAAAAATGGAAACTCACATTGAGATAACATGTTGATACCAAAAAAACAAAGGATTCAATATATCACGTGACAAATGAAATTTTCTTAAGCTTCATCCATTCGGGGCTATCAGCTATGTCAAAAATTAAATGAATTATCTGCGTTAGAGATTATAAAAAATTCTCGTTTATTCTTAACAAAAAGAAAGGAAAAAAATTGATTTACCATAAAATGCGAAATGGCAAGATTTCTGCGACCAGGTTGGATAAGAATCCTGAGTGTATCAGCTGTTGAAAATTCTTGCAGATATTCTATGCCCCTGGGAAAGATTTGGTCCAGACTCGCATCCTGCGAATGTCCACCGCCAAAGGATCCACGTGATACAAAATGTCCTCCTCCTGTATCTTCACCTGTAGAGGATCCTTGTTCCAGGACCTGTCCACCGCATGAACATACATTACCTTCAGCTCCTTGTCCATGCACAGAACCTACGGATTGCGGGTCAAAGGGTAAACTAAAACTACATTGCTTATGAATAATGAAAAATGATAATTAAACACGTTCTGAAATTTTTCAAATTCTGAAACCAGACAAATCATCCCATGAGAGATTATGGCGAATTATTACACTGTTGACACTGCCAGTGATACTGTTAATGTCATCCCACGTGTATCTGAAGCAACAGGAGAAAATGACGGAACCAAGACCAGAATATATACCATATGAGTACATGTATCGGCGCACAAAGGTACACGTTCCAGATAAAGAAAAGCATATAAAGTTTATTTAAGTTTTTTTCTATACCGTTTAGTCATTTCCATGGGGCGACGGTAACCATACACTTTTTCATAATCCTCGTTTAAATGCGGTGCCGCCAAATGGATATGAAGTCGACGATCCATACGCGAGTAAACGGAAGGATGAGAATAATTAAATTGTTTCAATAAAACTGTTAAATACGGAAGCGATGACGCGCGATGTTCAAATAAAGTTTTTCTCGTTGTGAATACTCGTATCTTGAAATGCCGGAAGGATTGTGTCTTCCTTACTTGTTTATTCCGCCATTCTGTCTGGGGAATAGATTTAGCTTTATGTGAGTCATCGATCGAATAAGAACTACCGGACGGGCACTTCCTGTACTTCCAGAAGGCACGTTATTACCGGTCGCCATTGCTATTCTATTGATGTTATTAATAGTCTATATCGAGTCGTTTCTCCAAGAGACTTTGCTGCCCGGTCTACATGGTTGCGTGGCCGTTTTGAAATTACTTTGGAAATTCGCATCCTGATGTTACTCACTGTTTATACAATTGTAGTAACATCAACGCAATTACTTATAATGAATTATTTATACGGTTAAAATACAAAGGATGCCGACGTAATTATATACAGGACTTCCATCGATCCTAGCAACCTGTCAGCACTACGTTTCCAAGCTCGCAACAGGTTACAGATCAATCTATAAACCAGAGCATTTCATTTCTGAGTAAATACACGCCTGAAAATCTATAGAGAAATAACCAGTAAAAAAAATAGATTACAGAATCTAATATTGCTACAGAATTATACATACAATTGAGTGTATATACACATAACTTCCATGAATATATATTTTTATTTCATTGAAAATCGGTTCAATCAAGATACTATCTACAAATAATATTTCAGATATATGAAAATTGAAAAAAAAATTCATATCCAACAATCTATTTCATATAGAATGATCTCCAATCTAAATTCCGCTATTGAGTTCTCTCTCCTGGATCGATCAGGGGATCCATGCTCTCACCTGGCCAGAAACCCCAGGAGCTTCTTGGTACCAGAACCCTAGTCTCCGGTAGTGGTGCTACCCATGTTGTGGCGCAGCTGGTCTCGCGTTCTACCTCAGGATTGGGGGTCGATCAATAGAAGGCGGTTGTCCGGTTCGCCGGGTCGGGGGCGGATGATTCGCACTCCTTTGCTTCCTTCCAGCAACGCGGGTTGGCAGATCCGACACACGCGCTTTCACAGACGCGATCCAAACGCGCTATCTGATAGGAAGAAAACGGGGACAGTTTATTCGAAGCTAAATCCCGTTTAGAAATTCTATAGTGAGCTACACAAGAGGGACGAAGAATCTTTTACAAAGAGATTTACATCAATCTTCATTAATTATGAAGTGTACCTTTCAGTTTATTTATCTCGAGTTACGTGTTCAAAGAACACCCTCACTCATTAAGCTGTGAATGATTGCGATATTAGATTGCTATTAAGATTACTAATAATATATTAATTGTTATCCGCGAGTGACAAGTGTGAGGAGTGAACAAGTTTGAATCGCTTTGCGATAGTGAATGCTATTGGATTATGGCTAATTTAATGTATGGAGGATATTTTTATTTTTTCATTTTTTTCTTAAACAGTGATGTACGGGGTGGATCTGACGATCGAATGGATTTCCTTTGCAAGGGATTGGCGAAGCTGTTATAATGCTTGAGAGACTTGTTTGAGATGTATGAGAAGGATTCATTCTTTGAATTCTCTTAAATATCTACCGTGGTCGTCCTTGGAATTTGGATGCTGCGCGTTTCGTGGAGCGTAATCCTCGACGCTGAGAAGATTTACATATAGTAAGTAAAACGACCAATGAAACTTAACTTACATATATGGTGGTTGTTACATGACTTTTACGAGACACGAAATTTTACGTATTGGCAAAACAGCGCAGTTCGCTTATAGCTGGTAGGATTGAGAAGAGATAAAGAAAGAGATCACTGAACATCAAAGTCGAAACCGTCCAGGAATACCAAAAACCGCGGTAAAATCATCCTCGCAAGAATCTTGCATATATATTCTACTATCCCTCCAATAAAATAGCTAGCAAATTAGCAACTGGTTGCCACGGACCATTCGTCTTAAACTATTAGCCTATATTCTGGCCATTTTAAATTTCTACAAAACACTAAACGCAAAGGGTTCATAAGTCAGTCCTTAATAAAAATTCTTTGGAAAATTACGTCGACTATGATATGAATAATTCAGTTATGTCCTCATAGTAATAACTTTACAGCTGCCCTATTAACTGGGTCTTTGAATGGAAAATTGGTTACAGTTAGAAAGTTCAGGTAGGTTTCTAAATCATTCTGGCAAAATCTAGTTTCGTTTGTTTATCTGACAAGAATATGGACTGGTATTTTTTTACAAATTAAAAATCAGCCAACTGTATCATTCCAAGGATGAATTAGGGATATTAGTCATTAGTCTGCACGCACCCTAATTCTCGTTTTCACTGAAAAAACCGTAACTAGGGCACGTAGAAGGTCTCCGGGTAGGTTTAACCTGGGAGTGTGTTCTACGTTAACACAAGGAATTGGCACTTGATGTGATTCCACATAGGTGATGACTAGGTAGCCAAGCACGTATGTGTAGCTTAGCCAGTTGACAGATAGGGTCACTATCCTTGATTACGTATAACCATCAACGTACACCTCAATTAGTTATTATTAATCAAGTCATCCTACTTCATTGTGCCTGAAGTGACGTGTATCCTGGTGCCTCGAATAATTGATAAGAGAGTTCCTAATCTTTTTCGTATACTGTTATTTATAATGAGAATTAAGAATCCTCGTTTAATTTATTTTTCAGAGATGTCTGCGTGATAAAAAGCAATTCGCGACAAGATGTTAATAAAGGAATACCGAATACCACTGCCCCTTACGGTGGAGGAGTACAAGATTGCTCAGCTGTATATGATAGCGGTAATGATGATTTCTAGAAATCAATGTTCTTTGTAGTTTTAATGCTTATTTAAAGTAATGGAATATTTCTTTCTTTTGTTTGTCCACAGAAAAAATCGAGGGAAGAGAGTAAAGGCGTGGGCAGTGGTGTTGAGATTATCGTTAACGAACCGTATAATGATGGTCCTGGAGGAAATGGACAGTATACACATAAAATCTATCATGTAGGAAGCCATCTTCCTGGATGGTTCAAGAGTCTACTTCCGAAATCGGCTCTCACGGTGAAGGAGGAAGCCTGGAACGCTTATCCTTACACTAAAACAAGATATACCTGCCCCTTCGTGGAGAAGTTCTTTATAGAGATCGAGACTTACTATTATCCTGACAATGGGCATCAGGAAAACGTTTTTAAGCTGAGCGGAAGTGATCTGAGAAATCGTGTTGTAGGTACGTCAGCGATAAATGTGTTATCATGACAAAAGCTCTGAGTAATACTCGCTTTACATAGTTCTTAAAATAGATGCGTAAAAATATACAACAGCTTACATGAGCCGGGAAGTAGAATGCACGGATTACTAAATGTATGAAGATAGTCATTCTTCTTATCGAAGATTTACATGCTGCAAATCTATTTTAAAGATTGCTTAATGAATTTATTATTATGTTCTCTTATTAATTTAGATATTATTGACGTGGTGAAGGATCAATTATATGGAGCAGATTACGTCAAGGAGGAAGATCCTAAGGTGTACGTTTCAGAAAAAACAGGACGAGGACCTCTTACCGAATCATGGCTGGAAGATTATTGGGGAGAAGTCAAGGTATAAATAAGTTTGAGTTTAATTATTTATTCAGTAATGCAAGGTATATTTTTGGAACCTTTCATTCACCAGGGAAAGTCCCAACCAACACCTTCGGGAAAGTCCCTGATGTGCGCTTACAAACTATGTCGCGTGGAATTTCGTTATTGGGGCATGCAGACAAAATTGGAAAAGTTCATTCACGACGTAGGTTAGTATATGTCTATAAATAATTGTATTTACGTATTAAAGCTTCAGTAATTGTTACGATATGAATTTTAGCATTGCGAAAAATGATGCTACGTGCACATCGTCAAGCATGGGCGTGGCAGGACGAGTGGAATGGCTTGACCATGGATGACATAAGAGAAATAGAAAGACAGACCCAACTAGCCCTCCAGAGGAAGATGGGCCTGAGTGAATCAGCTGAGGATATAGCAGACGGCGAAGAGCCAGCGGTAACAACAAGCGCGGCTATGACTCCCCAGGATTCCGACGTAGCCAAGACTCTAGCAGCTACCCTGGGTAGCATCGAGAAGAACGAGGATCCCCAGAGTCCACCGTCCTTAAGAAAACCATCCGATATACCAATAATAAATACAGCCGTGAGTTCTGAGGGTGAACTTAGTCCGGAAGACTCACCTACTGAGTTATCTGCCCCAAGGTAAAATCCAATTTCTAACTTCAAACTAACTAATTAAACGCTATTGATGAACCTTATTATTGATTGTTTTGGTGGACGAATATTCTATTTTAGGAGCGTAGAAGAAAAGTCGGAGGGTAAGAAGCCGTGGAAGCGTAGCAATCCGTCTTTACATTCGCCAAGTTCGGCGAAGAGTTTTGAGATTCAAATAGCGAACTTGCGAATGGAAAGTATCGTGAGAGAATCGGAATCCGGCAGCGAAGATGAGTTCTTCGACTGCCAAGGTAAATTCGACGCTCGTACCCTTTACGGGAAGCATGGCTATGACTACATATTTGATAGACTAGGAGTAAGAATTGAACGAGCATTTTATCGTACCATAATTGAATGATAGTTAGGCAACACTGATACTTGCGGTATGCGTTAGTTTCTCTATCAAGCTGTGCCACATGTTGGTTATTGAAATCTCTTACATTTTTCAACGAATTAATGATACCTTTAAAGGGTATTGTTCGGTTGAATTTTTGAGAAACTGTCGCGTCCCGAAAGAATTGCATAATCGATACAAGCAAATAACGTAGCACGAGCTAGCCTTGACAGTTTCTGTTTTTTTATGTGTACTCTCTCTTTGTTCTGTCGCACTCCGATACTGCAGCTGGGTTCATTATACCTACTATACGCAAAGGTAGGCGACGTAGGTAATGAAAATAGCTTTATATTAAAACAATCGTCTCAAATACTTTAAATACTTAACGACGCGTCACGTATACTAGGTTTACAACAGCATAAAGTATAACTTAAAATAAAGAATAATCTTATACTGGAGTCGTGAAAGAGTGCAGCATTCAAGAGATACATCGTTAATTAATGTAGCGGATGATCGAGAAAACGTGGAGCTCTTCGATGAGAACGGATGCTTCGAAAATTTTTCCTTTTCTTCACTGCTAAACAATAATTTAATGCTTTAGATCGTTTGGATTTGAATTCAATTTAGAAGCGGAAGTTATGCGCACAGTCGAAACTTCACTAGATTCCTCGGAGTCGAGCATGATTATTTATTAGACATTTGCAAAAGCATGTGCCAGCATGGCTATTATATTTGACCGATAGTGTCGTACAGGAAGTTGAAATTTCACATGGAGAGTTGAATTATTTCAGGGTTTGCAATTGAGTTAGTATAATTAATTCAGACGTGTGCACGTACGCATACAGAATTAATACTACGTGAGTAATACTTGTTTTAATTGTAAAAAAATTCTTCGCAATCATTGTTTGTCTTTTATTTTGAAAGATAAGAAACTTTCGATACATCGATTAGCACTTGACCAATCGATCGGACTGGGGCCTTAATGAAACGATAATCAGGGCTCTGCAGCCCGCGATAAATTCTCAAAGTTCAGCCAATTAATTAGACGATCCACTAGCAAGTTAACATTTCTGATTATACAGAGGACTTTGGAGATAACTCGTCATTAGCTAAATGGAGTTCTTTGGATCTTCTAGCTGAAGAGGAGGATACCGCATCTCCAACGGCATCTCCGGCTAATAAGCAAGGTAATGAGAGTTATGAAACAATTAGTTTATTATCGAGAAAAGATTTAGACAATGCTCTATTTTACTATAATCTTCTGGATTCCTTTGTGCTTACAGAAGACACCATATTTTCATCTTCGTACCTGCAACGCGTAGCCAGTGAACGGAGTAGCAAGAGACTGACCATTCATACATCAACCAGCATTGATGTTTCTTGTCCAGCATCTCCGCAGCATTCACCAACGCATCAGCCCTGCAGAACCACTGTGCTACTTATAGTGCTGCACGCTGGCAGCGTTCTAGGTATTAGACTCATTAGATTATTTATAACGTGAATGTTAGATTAACTTTTTTAATATGAAACTCATTTTTAGACGCGAACGTCGACTTGACTGCTAAAAAGTCTGACATCACAACGTTTAAAGGAGCATTTGAGTCTGTCATGAGACAGCATTATCCCAGTATGGTTGGACATATTGCAATTAAGTTTGTTTCCTGTCCGTCAATATGTACGGAAGGACTTGGTATTTTATCAAGGTAGAACAAAGAAATATATTCTTAAGATTTCAGTGTTTTTTGTTTATATATTTGAATGCTAATATTTCTTTTTGCAGCTTGAGTCCATACAGCTTTGACGTATCTCCATCGTGCATGGATACTCCGCAAGTTACTCACGATACAATTCCAATTGGTGCAATTCCATTGCTTGCAAGTTCCACGCCTGATTATCAGGACGCAGTGTCGCGCGTGGTTAACGGCGCCAATCAGGTTTACCAGGAGTTTATCAAGAGTGACGAGGGTCGTGGTTTTATCGGGCAGATTTGTTTTGTCAGTGATTCAGTAGGTTCCATTTTGGCCTACGATGCTTTGTGCAGATCAGCCCAGTATCAATCTAGGCATGACAGTGAGAATAGTATTTTGGAAAATGACAATCAAGGAATGGAGAACAATGGTGGTTACGAAGATGGCAAACATTTGTCAGCTCCGTCACCTAGGAGACGATCCTCGTCAACGAGGTATATCATCGAGCAGCTTGTATCATTCTCAGGTCACTGACTGACATGGAAAAATCATTGTTTTCAGCGATAATTCTCATCAATGTAAATTAGAATTCGAAGTGGGCGAATTCTTCATGTTCGGCAGCCCCTTAGCACTTGTGCTGGCGTATAGAAAAATTTCATCTGCCGGAGAGAAGAACAGTATCATACCAAGGCCAATGGCTAATCAAGTTTACAATTTGTTCCATCCAACAGACCCAGTAGCTGCGAGATTAGAACCGTTAATTTCCGCAAGATTTTCACTTCTACCCCCAGTCAATGTTGCTCGGTACCAAAAGTATCCACTTGGGAATGGACAGCCGTATCACTTACGTAAGTATCAATAGCTCCAAGATTTTTTTTACCTATTGTAAAAACTTGGATACTTACAGTCGAGACCATACAAACGAATCCACAATTGTTCGCGGATGGATTGAACGTTCCTAATACGCCGTTACCACATCTGAGAAGGCTGTCTGATATATCTATCCAGAGCACCATGTCTGGAATTAACGATAATGTTCCTTTGCAGGCTGTATCTGCGTGTACGTATGGTTGGCATTAGTTTGCTTAAAAGAATTAGTTATATGCTGATATGTATAATTTTATATAATATGCAGTGACGCAAAAGTGGTGGGGCAATAAGAGAATGGACTACGCCCTATACTGCCCGGAAGGGCTTGCCAACTTTCCAACGAATGCTCTGCCTCATCTGTTCCATGCTAGTTATTGGGAATCCTCGGATGTTATTGCATTTATATTAAGACAACTCGGCAGGTTCGATCTTCCGATGCTTGGCAACGAAGAAAAAGAGCTCACGTGCTTCCGTCCAGGTCAGCCGAGAGAGAAGTGGAATAAGAAACGTACTTCTGTCAAGTTGAAGGTACAAGCTAAGTACTTTGTTGTCACAGGGACAGAGAACTAAAGTTCTTTTTTAATTTCATTATTAGAGATTCTTATTTCATCCGCAGAATGTCGCTGCTAATCATAGAGCCAATGACGTTATTGTCAGAGAGGGTGCTGCGCAAATCTTAATTGCCAGGTTTATGTATGGGCCAATAGATATGATAGCTTTGACGGGTACGACGGTTAATGAATTATTAAAAGATGTAACTGATACTCACATAATACGTAAATATTTTTCGCATATTTCATTTTCAGGTGAAAAAGTTGATATTCACGTCATGAAAGATGCTCCAGCTGGTGAATGGTCGTTCCTATCTACTGAAGTGACTGATAAAGCTGGAAGAGTTACCTATCGGATTCCTAACGAAAAAGCACTTGGCTATGGAATTTATCCTGTTAAAATGGTCGTGAGGTAAACTGACCTGCCCTAAGGATTAACAAACTCACCTAACAATTTCATTGGGGTATAAAAGTAAATGAGATCCATCAACTTCCAGAGGTGATCATACATCTGTAGATTTTTTCATGGCTGTGATACCACCAAGGACAGAATGTGTTGTCTTTAGTATTGATGGCTCCTTTACCGCCAGTATGTCTGTCACTGGACGAGATCCTAAAGTAAGAGCTGGTGCTGTCGACGTAGTAAGGTATTATAAATATTCTTATTACGTTAATATCAATCAATCGTATTTTTATGATACGCAATCAACATGTTTCTACAACCAGGCATTGGCAAGAGCTGGGTTATCTGATCATCTACATAACCGGTCGACCAGATATGCAACAACAAAAAGTTGTTTCCTGGCTCTCACAACACAATTTTCCTCACGGTCTTGTATCCTTTGCAGACGGTCTCTCGACTGATCCTCTAGGTCATAAAGCTGCATACTTGAATAACCTCATACAGGTAATACAACGAAGTTTGAACTTGGTCCTACGATATTCTAATTAATATGATAATTTTATCACTGACAGGAACATGGCGTGATAATTCATCATGCCTACGGAAGTAGCAAGGATATCAGCGTCTACACGGCCATAAATTTAAGGCCGAATCAAATATTTATCGTGGGCAAAGTCCCGAAGAAGCAACACGCTCTGGCTACGGTGCTTCTCGAAGGCTATGCAGCTCATTTGAATACCCTACAAGCACACGGTGGCTCGAGACCAGCCCAGGGTAATGCTCGCATGGTCATTCCTAGGGGACAATTCGGTTTACCCGGACAAAACGCTTCCCTACGTCGTAGAAGGTAAGTCCACGTATCCCCTGTCAAACATATAGACTATAATAATAATTCTCTGGTGCATTAACATAAATGCAAAAAGTCTCAGTGGTACAAGTGAAAATTATTATTTACCGTGCTATAATCTCTCTTGCACATCTGAAGAAAGCAATCTGTACATCTATACGATGCTAGAGGAGAAAAGAAATCATTAAAAATAATGCCTATAGTCTAGCCAAAGTCTAGCTTTTAAGTAGCGTAGTATGTGTAGAGGTCAAAGGTAAGGTTTGCAAGCGATATGGACTAGCAAATTGTTTAAGGTCTTGGCTAGTATCATCATTTCGAAAGAAAGACGGGCACTGATGAGGGCTACCAGTGATTATAAACTGCCGATGAACAGGGGATGATAAGGAGTAGACGTTTTGCCAGTCTATACCGTTTGGATCTTTGGACTCACAGAGAAAACCGTGTGAAGTTCCCAGTGTGTGCGTGTGTGTGTGGGAGTGTGTGTGAATACGAGCCCCGGCTCTGTTCCAGTAACGACACTGCAGTCAACTCACCGGCGCGCAACAGCGTGTACTTAAAGCGGAAAGTCTACCTTAGTCAGATCTAACACACGCCTATTATCTACCTACAATTAACTTACTCACATTGGTAACTATCTATATCCTGTCTTTCTTTCCCTAGTCTCGCTAATTCCACGCTGAGTTTACAGGCAGAAAGATTGTGTCTTAGAAGATGACGTTTAGAGTATTACTTGGACAAATATTGGACGGCTACTTCTGGATGTCTTGTACAAACGAAGTTATCTATTGATACATATTAAGATGCATGCACTGAGACTGTTTCTTTCTGTCTCTAATGCGCTATCTATTATTTGTATTTCCCGCTCTTTATTGTTACTATTATTATTCGTAGACTGAGAGATTCCCTTAGGACGTCATCCTGAAGCTTATCAGGTTCTTGGTTCCAGGTACCTGCTATGAGGATATGTCGCGTTGTGCAGCGTAGCTAATATTTCCTCCCGGCAACAGCTGTCCTGATTTATCGTTTAACTGTCAGCCAATATATATGTCCAGGATTTGTGGTTAATACCGCTATGAATATCTAGGCACGAGACTAGAATTTTTTCGTTCCATCCCGAAACGAAAGATGGTCTCACTTTAGTGAGCAAGGTAAACTGGGACCCATCATCGTTGTTCAAAATTCTTTAGATGAATGTTCTGTGTATAGACGACCTAAACGCTGGATCCACCACCGGCATCCATAATACATTATATCAAGCTCATCTTAAAATTCTGGACACAAGATATTTTCTTGTTCGTGTATAAATATTTCTCGCAGTCTACGTCGTTATTGTATTCTCGGAGATCATTCAACCCAGTCGATTTGCGAATTTTTAAATCCGTTTGTACAGTTCGGTATCATAGAGCCTTTTTATACAGGAACACGTTGCGTTAAGTACAGTCTTGTTAAATTATCTTTGTAACATTTATTCCTTGTGCTGTATAAGCTTTCTTATGAAATCCCATGTACTTTTTATTGTTAGTCTATATTGTAATAGTGTAGCGGTACCAGTGAGTTATACAAGTACGGTGGTAGGTCGAGTTTTTTTTTCTATTGGTTGTACAGAAAAAACACGATAGCACGATTGAAAGTGTTCTAGACTGCAACGATGTGACTACATGATGCACGATGATAGATGTGAATGCAGACTTAACAACACCACAACTCGCGGACATACTGTGCCCTGATGACTAAGAAACGATATGGGCAATATATGTAATAGGAATCAGGCTATTGGTTATTTCTAATGAGAATTTTGAATTTGATTAATCATAATTGATTTGAGGGATTTTTAGACGTGCCATAGCTTGCATTGTTTCTTAGACATCGTCATCTCTGGACGTTCCAAGAGTAAATGACAGAATTAATTGACAAGGAATGATATCTTTCTAGCAGTATAACTAACATGTATTCTTGGAACGTGTTTGGAACGTCACGAAAATTCTTAATGTTATTTCATCGAAATCCGTCCAGATACAACGGCTGTTAATCTACTAATTAGAGCTACAATTTTTCGCTTGTTTGCTAACACACCGTGTTTATATATGGTAATGTTACAGTCTACACTTACAGCATACAGGACATCCTGCTTATTCTGTCATGCTGGCTACATCATGCTTTCATCAAGTTCAACCAGCGATAATTTATTCTCATCTCATCAGCCTATATATTTCTCCATGCATTGTATTATCATGATAATATTCATCATGGTTATTCGACCAATTAGAATCTAATACCAAAACAAAGATACGCAATAAAGAATCGGCAAATGTCTAAATTTTGAACAACGTGCACTTTTGGTATTAGCTTCTAATCAGAATAAAAATACGCAACATACACGTATATTATACTCGACACAAATACTATACATATGTTTAATGCAAATCGTTTTTAACAAGTTCAATAATATCATGCAGTTAAAAAAAACAATGTGAGTAACACGTATAAGGGGCACCGCTGCTTGTTGCATATGCTGCACAATGTTATAACATATGAACGATGTAAAAACTGTTAAAAAAATTGACAATTTAAAAAAGTATCCAACTCAAACGAGTATTTCGCTCATAAGCAAAATAAGCACCAAAACAATAGTTGATTGACCGTAGGTTGAACGTATAAAAAAAAGTAATCCCGTCGAAGGAACGTATAAAATGAATAACTCTCAATTAGCACATGATATTCATTGAAAAATTTCTCGTTGAAAGCTTATAGATATTTTTCGAAAAAGAAATTAATCAGTCCTAAGTACGTTTCCTCGTGGGGTCTTCGTCGATCTTTCTCCCAATTAATTTCAAAATGACAGCTCTTTTAGATCGGCTAAGCGTGCGATCTCGCATCCTCTGATGGGCAAGGTGACTACTTTGGAAAGAAGTACAAGCGTGGGTCCACCGACGACGCCACAGTCGGCACCGCCAATGAAGACAGTCGCCCAGGAGAAGCTCTGACGGTTCGCACGCTGCCGCTCGTTCTTTGAGTCCCGGCAGTAGAGGAATCATCATCCACAAGAAGAGAAAATAACTAGCACCGCTGTCCTGGTGTCTTGTAGTATAATACCCAGCAAAAAAAATATTACATGTGATTTGCACGTTGCTGTAATTTTCCACTCATTTCCATAACGCCAGTATAATAGCGCTGTTAAATAGACGTTATATTATACGAGTGGAAAATTACAACAAAACCTACACGTTGACATGTAGTATTGTATTTGCTGGATAATAATAACGTAAGAAGTCATCAACCTGGGAATGACCACGCTGATGACACGCAATAACAAATGGATAGAAGAAATGAAAATCCTTCTTCTAATTTCGTCGAATACGCTTCTTCCCTGTGCAATGAAAACAAGCAGGGAATTCATTCATATATCAGTAGGTATTACTTGACGGGTCAGGACGGAAGTATTCTTTCCCGGAAACGCCTTTGTCACGGTTATGTAACTTTGACATAGCTACTGTATAACGACATGGAATTTATGTATCTGAGATGTAACCGTTACAAGACGTGTTTGCTGAGGTATATACCTACTGAGACCATTCATCCTGGTCATTCTTCAAGGTTGAATAGATTCTAGGAGCTCCTATAATTTTAATTACCCAAAACGCATCGATGCAGTTTATTATTACGAAACGATGCGAATTGGACATAATGAAACTTGTTGAAACTGTTACCTGAGTCCCCACGTTGTTATTTAAGATAATGAGTAATGGTTGTCCATGACATTAAAAAGGAGTGATGCGTAGGATAGATTTCCATTGTCGGATATCGTTAGTTTGTGAACTATCGCCAAAATGCCAATCTAGCGGAATACGCAATGCTGAGGGAAATTAAATCAATAATTAAAAAAAAATGATAATAATGGAGCAGATGGCTGGGATCGAACCTGCGACGCGACATTCTTCGTTCACTTATCACATTGAGCGATCGATACTCATCACGGTTTGTCCTATTTGTTCTTCGTTATTTGACGTGACTCGCAATGCAATAAGAGTGATTGTTATTGACTTCATGATAAATCAAGTACCCCTGATGATGGGTACACTGTCTCTCTCTTTGTTCTTCCCTTGGATTCGAGCTGGTTAATGTTGTGCCATATGAGAAGACAAAGCAATAACGCGTAATACCAAAGCCGAACAATTTGCAATCGCGACTCGTGGATGCTGGATTCAATCCGTATCGGCATTCGCTGGGTTGCTTTATATCTTGTGAATGAAAAATAATTATTGCGTGCAGGATATTTATGTTGTTAATAGGGAGCACTGTGTTTCGATATGTCTTTGCTGGATGCATTGGGTATTGCTCTATTTAATACTATATTTGCTATGATGTAATGCGACGTGTAAGACATTACTGTAAAATGCATATTGACTGTTTGTATTGTTGTAATAAGTCACGAGAGTAGATCTATAATTATATATATATATATTATATATACATATATATTAAAAGAAAAGTATATATATATTCCTATGTGCATAAGCGACTGGAAAAAGTATTTTAATTATATGGATGAACGATTACTATCAGTGATAATAAAAGTTATATTTTTGTTAGCCTAACTTAAAGAACGTTGTAATGATCGATGGGGAATCATTGTTTTGTATTTAACAATTGGTCTCGCTAGAATGACACATTCTTTTATAATGTCGTTGACTCAATATCGTTTTTTCGGCAAGCGACAGCAGAGTCTGGCTGTTGCGTTTCGTTGTGGAAATTATGCCTGACCGACGTGTATGTATTCGATTATCTTCTTGAATATTACAATAAATGATAAATCATTGACGTTTAATTTTGTCATTCGTTTATTATTATACTCCGTCACAAGTTTTCGAAACTATGGACATCATTTTTTTTACGTTTCACATTGTATACGTACACTGAATTGTATATGAAATAAATGAAACTATTCAATGAGAATGACTATAAATATGCAACAGTTGAATAAATTAAATTTGATGACTTATTTGGAATCATCTATAGTGGGTGTAACGTATTAACAAGTTCACTATTGAATTAAATTCATCACAGTGTTATGTAATTTTAAAAATTTACTTGTCTTGAGGTAGACGCGTCAGCATTTGCTATAAGTATTTTCTTTCAGTGCGAATATCATTTTTGTTTATAATTTTAAATAACACGCAATCAACGTGAACACTAATTTTTATCTATGATATAATCACAAGAATTATATCTTCAATTATTTCGTAGTATTATACTATGGGACCTTGAGGCTCTGTGACATGTTGCGTAATACTAAACAATACGTTTCCTGAGAAAATTTTGACGTTGTTCACGCTAAATATACACTAGATGTATTATTGTATCAGAAGGATTTGTCAGACTGCTCAAATAAGCTCTTATGCTTTGCTATACATTTTTTAAACCAATTTTTTTATAGATTAACAGAATTTTTAGGTCCGTTAATCAAGCCATATATACAAACCTATCTTATTTCATTATACAAATCAGTAAATAATTCTTGTTAGACATTAAAGCATCCCGGATTGAGTTTTACCATTTCCATATCGTTATCGATGGGATAAGGAAAATTTGTTAGATTTATTTTTCTTTAAACTATTTAAATATCCAGAAATGATTGTACTCACTTCAAATGTAGCTGTTATGGTGTGGGATTTTGATAATCTTCTGTATCAGGTGCACATGGTACTCTATCACGAAAGATGTCCGAAGAAGTACTTCCTCTCGCTTGATTATAAATGCCCTCGAGAAGACTTGGTGACTCATAAGTGAATCCCTGATAATGACAGGAGAGATTAAACGTTATTGTACTTGTTTTTCAATTTACTCGTTTCATTGTACTTACATTGAAAAGCATATTATCGATTCACTTATTCATCTTTTTGGTTAGATCACTAGGAAAATTGGACACGTCTTCATCGTTTAACTGAAATTAAAAAAAAAAGGTATAATTGTTTCTCTTACTGAAAGACAAATAATGAATATTCTTGCCACATTCGGCTTAAAAGGTGGTTCGATTTTACGATAATAAAGTTTATCCCAATCTGTATGTCTAAAAAATGGATGTTCTCTAATCTCATCAGCGTCACCCGGTCCGGATCCCAATCTTAGAAAAAGTGGTCTCCATTGAAAAAAAAATTGTCATGATAATAACGACTAACAATAGAAGCCGTTTATTTTAAAAGGCCAATCTTTAGTAATCTAGAAACAAGATCTTGAGCTTCCGCAGTCAAATACGTAGGAGGAATAACAGTGCTTCTCAGGATTTTAGTTATGATATCGTTTCTGTTCGATGCTTTGAATGGCGACTGAGTGAGAAAATATCACGATTATAAAATTTGATTAAAAACACAATAATTAATGTTTTCTAATTCAAACTTAGACATCCAGTGAATATGTCATACGTTAATACTCCTAAGCTCCACCAATCAACACTTTTCGCATGTCCAGTTCTTAATATAATCTCTGGAGCCCTAAGAGTAGAAATTCAAATATTCGTATTTTTCATATATGAAGTTTTTTTCTCATTATAAAATTGCTTAGATATATTCAACGTTGCCGCAAAACGTATGAGTAAGGCAACCTTCGTACATGCCTTCCTTGCAAAGTCCAAAATCCGTAAGTTTGACATGTATCTCGCGATCCAATAGAACATTCTCAGGCTTCAGATCTCTAAAAGTTGATTCGGCATATAAATACGATAATTATATTATTAATTGAATCACGCGTTCACTATAGTTCTCATGATATTGCATTCTGCCAGATCAGCTGCTACAATATGTGATATGATTAATAAAGAGTTTGATGCAATGAGTAATTCCAAAGTAAATTATTAAATTTATGTATATGAAATTTTGCAAACATCAAATTAATCAATGATAATCGCACGTATATATTAAAGGACTCAGTCGACTCTGATGCCAATATAGTATTGAAGGAGCAATTGGAAATTTTGAAATACTCTGTACGTGAGATCGTTATTAGATAACACTAATTCGTAGATATACCTATAAATGATTCCTTCCTGATGCAGATGCTGTAATGCCAAGATAATTTCAGCCAAATAAAAACTGCAAAAAAGAGATTTACATTGCGAATTTGTTAGTATCTTTTATTTTTTCCTCGATAATTCCTAGCCCCTGGTCAATAATAAATACTGTAATATATCCTAGATAGTACGAATTACGAAGAAGTCGACAAGACGTCTTCAGAAGGTCTTAATGTCTCGCTTTTTGACATCTTAGAGACGTCTCATGTCAAAAAGACGTCGTTTAGACATGACGCGTATATAAGACGGCAAAAAGCGAGATATAAGACCTTCTGAAGACGTCTTTTAATTAGTGACATCTTCGTAATTTATGCTGTCTGGGTATACCCAGAATATATATATATATATACATTTCTTCTGGCAAACGTATAAAGATTTACCATATTGTTTCTTCCACAACTACTTGTTCCTGAATTAAAAGTCTAAGAAGTTCTCCGCCGCTGAGATATTCTAGTATCAAATATAATTTTCCTTTTGTTTGAAAAGCGTATATCAGATCGACGATAAAAGGATGCTACTAACAAAAAAAAAGAATAGAATATTTAAGAATACAAACTGGGAATTACTGATTTCTTTTAATCCTCGTGAAAGACAGATTTACCTTAATGGTTTCTAAAATGTCTTTCTGATTTAGTGTGAGCTGTTTTTTTTATTTTTTGCGACCACTGCTTTTCTCAGGACCTGATTCAGCATAATCAAACATCATATTTATGCATTTAATATACCATTTACAGTGTCGCATATTCGATCTTAGATACTTTCATTGCAAAAATGGAATCCCTATCTCTTCCAGTCAATTTCCTTACTTGGAACACTTTTCCATAGCTACCAAATCGAATGATTCTGCGCAGCTCGAAATCTTGGGAACCAATCGTTTTTTGCCGAGGGTTTACCTTGAATTCCAAAACAGGAATTACTTCGGCAGCAGACGATCTAAGAGTTAGTTAAAAAATTGTTCTCTGTATAATAGACATCATATATGTTCACTAGTGAAATACACACTGGTCAAAAAAATTTTACCAATTATAAAAATTCGGAAATTTGAGAATAAAGTGACTAAAACAGGTTACAATGTCATTTGTTTGTTATTCGGGAGGTGATCAAATACTTTTGATCGATAGTGTACGTATAGTAAAAACAACAATAACTTTGCACGACTCAAATAAACTTATTTAATTACGTATATTATGTAATAATTGACCAATAATCTTAATCATAATATTGAAAGTAAACAGAAAATTTGAAGAATTGTAGGCATTGTTTGATATACAGTTTATTATTGTTTGCAATATTTATTATAGCTATGTAATATTTGGTATAATGAAGAAAAGAACGCAAAGGTAAAATACGTATATGAAGTTATTGTAAAAACAAAGATAATCAATGCACAATCATGTGACAACCTGAAACTATTTTGCACTCCACCGAATGATAAATCGCTTATCTTCGAAATTATGAAAACTGTACATTACTGTAATTCGTTTGTATTTACCAA
The DNA here is from genome assembly GCA_030142225.1 of Pachycephus smyrnensis. Classification (NCBI taxonomy): domain Eukaryota; kingdom Metazoa; phylum Arthropoda; class Insecta; order Hymenoptera; family Cephidae; genus Pachycephus; species Pachycephus smyrnensis. Next base: position 591,750 of record JARQST010000104.1, read on the forward strand.
ACAAATTTGTATCTAGCAAACCTAAAATCTAAAATGTAACGGTATCGATAAAACAGTTACAGACAATTTTTCTAGCATAATGATATCTTATATCACTATTTCACATGTTATATATTATAACCCTGCATTCTGAATATACGTATGTATATGTTTGCTAATGATTGCAGATAAACAACCTATATCTTATCGGATATACAGCTAGCGACTTAATGCGATTAATAAATAAATCATCAAGCAAACGTATTGGTAAAATAAAAAATATGTGAAATTAAATGTAGATATACCCGATCGCATCTGCCACTAGATTGCGTTCCACGTAATTACAAGTTTCCTGTAAACAAAAGATGAACACTTCATAGAATAATCTGCAGATACCTACTTCATAAAATTTACAATCAGTTAAACAAATCGTTGCAAGTATCACGAAAAAGGACATTAATCAGACCTTTGATAACGAAAGAATTTTCTAAGCTTATACATCAAAGAAACCTTACCTCTGTTATCTGTACATTATTTTCTGAGTCTTCGGATTCGTTTGCGTTGGCATCTTGGAGTTCCAGATCGAATATAGCCGCCATCCTCAGGACATGGAACTTTAACAAATCTGTAAACAGTCGTACGGACACTGACGCATTCTATCAGTACGATACAACGGTATTCCTGTTTTCCAAGAACTTCTGACGTTCCCTCACACGTTTCATACGAAGACAAGGTTAAATGAGGTCAAGTTTGCTTAGAAAGTCCCGAGGAATAAACTTACAACCCTGTAGGTAGCTAACCGCTTTTTTCCCTAAGAATTCAAAGTACTCTATTTGTGTAACGTCTTAAATGGGTGTACTTAAGTAATAAAATTCTGAAGATGACGTTTTAATCAGTCAGGCCCACCGGACTCGAATTTGTAATCAAATAATGCGCGTTCGATTCTCATCCTCGTGAATGTATATATTGCATCTTGAGACAGATGTTTTTGTTCCCTTAGATCTTCGTACGAAATATTTATTGTTACTCTGGTATACTTGAGACGGTGGGGTTTTGGAGCATCTACAGGTATTAGAAGAGGGACGTTCGAAAAGCGGAGCGCGCATGCGCATTGCTCCAGATGCTAAAAAGAAACATTAACGCATGAGTTCCTTTCTGGGCGATTTGTTCCTAGCGCGTTGTAGAAAATATTGTGTGACATATTACTATTGATAAAAATATGGCAAGCGTTGTACTGAGTCCGAGCATGTCAGCAAAACTGAAGACCAGAGATTGTGCGAATAGGATGAAACATGGATCGCCGAAATTACAGGAAGTTCTTAGACAGGTTAGATCATCATACTCCTGAGTCTTGTTTAACGAGTAAGGTTTTATGAATATCTTGGGATTCAGAGATGCCGGGAAGAAATGCGGAAGAAACGTGGTCAGTTGTTCAATAAACGAAGAATTGGGCTTGATGATAATCCTGTCAATTTACAAGAAAAGTTAACGGAAATTGTACGCAAAGAATTCAATAATCTTGGCACTTCTGATTGGCAAACTGATGATCCATCCGCTGCAGTGGAAGATATCTTAGACTCGGATGAAGCTTTAGAAATAGAGGATGAAATAATAGCAGAAACTGGTAGGTAATACTCATTGGGATCATAAACACTCGTTAGCAGGGAGTAATGGAACTATTTCTCATAAAATTGAAACAGAACAATGGATTCTGGAAGAGTACGAAAGATGGTCTCGCAACGAAGAAGATGTATTGGCCCTCATTGCTGAAGAGAGCCTTAAAGAAGATGTTATATGTCCAATTTGTCAAAGATCTTCCTTGATTGAGATCCCTGAGTCTATAGTTTGTCAAGCATGTGGTCTCAGTTTGCCTGCCAGAGTAAGCATCAATGATCTTGGAAGAATTATAATGGATAATGTTGAGGCTCACTCTGCAAAGTGTAATGAACCATCTTGTTTCACTGTTCTTCCTGAAAATAACAATGTATCGTTGTACCTGATGTGCCAAACGTGTTCTACATTTGAGCTTCTCTTATGAGTCAAAGAAACATTTTAACCGAGCCTGGTACATGAGCAAGCCAGAACTATTAGTTTGTTTTTCTAATAATCTATAGTCAGATTTAAACAGGAAAATATTTTTGTAATGATATGAACTTTTGATATAGTTTTCCTTTTTATAACTAGTGATTGTCGTTATTAATTCGCGTAATTACATGACAGGTAATTTTGTATTACGACTTTGCAGATTGTGTCTCACTTTTGAGCAACCATTGTTAATGAAGTTATCTACTATGACTCAAACTGTGTCTTTGAAGGATTTGATTTGTCCACCATGAAACAGTTTGTTGTACATAAACAATAATTTTTGTAATAAAACTGGGATATCCACTGTTAATTATTAATAAGGAGAATGAGCGGGCGCAGTGCGTCTGGAATTTGTTTATGTTAGGTTCATTATAAAATTAATATTTGGGTAACAACTAAGTGAGTGTTTATGATTATATGATACATATTATACAAAACAACATCCCTTCACTGATTCGCTTATGTCATATTCATCACTTACACATATACATACACAATATAATTTCGAGTAAAGGACTTTTGCCAATCGTTTAAGTATTCAAGCAAATACAATAGCGTGTAAGTACTGATTATATCGATTAAATAATTGAATTTTTCTAGATTAAAAGGAAGCAACGGTAAAATAATATTTCAGGTGTAACACAGGAGGAAGATATTGATAAATTTCTATCAGTTTCAGCACCTGCATATAACGATACATACCATACAGGTATCACAAACTATTTGTTCATTTAAAGGCTTGAGTTTCTTCTTTTTCTTGTTCTAGTAAACGATGCAAGAAATTGCTAGCAGCCTAACGATTTCGCAAAGGCCCTTTACCATACGTATAACACTACTTAATAATTGAACTGTAAGAAACGATTTGTACATTATCACATGAAATTTCATAATAAAAACCTCATATTGCATAACATTATCGATTTAACATATGTATAATTGTATTCATGAGCAATAATCCCTTTACTCTTTGAAGGGAAAAGAAAGATTATCCTTACGCATAAACAAACCAATTTCTCAAGTAAGGACTATTAGTATCGATAATGAAATTGCTGCGCAGGCACACATATCAAGGTTTCACATATTTTTTTCAGGTCGCGCAGAACCTTTACATTTGTTAGTAATAAAACTAATTTCAGATATAGTACAGATAACGTAATTCGTTGATAATATTTTGTATCGTTAATTATCTAAGATACGTTACGAGAATATAATTCGCAATCTATAAAAATCTCTTCTTTTGCATCAACGTATCTGCTAGGGGTGTATCATCTCGTATATAACAATGTAAGTAACATTTTTTTCCTTTACAATATCCCTCTTACGTATCTCCTGTCATTCGGTCATACTGAATTTCCATTTCGTTTCATTATATCAATTTTCAAAAAACACCGAGCTATGGCACAATTTATGAGTTCTTCTCTGGCCCTTTTTTATATATGTATATTTTTCTTTATATCCTCTTCATCAACTGATCCCACCCATCGACCGTACTCAACATCCATCAAAGAATCACTTTATCCTTGTGAAAAGTACATTTTTCGGTAATCTACGTATCGCGCGTCATTCGAATAAGCTCTTCCATATTTCAGTCCCCCTTCCTTTTTTTGCAATCTTACATTGGAACAATATATTATTAACAAAGAAAAAATCTATTTGGCATCGTTCCACTGTGAATCTCATCACAGTAGGGCTTTACAGTGTCAACGTATTTTTTTCAGGAATGTATCCCAGAATGCGAGTGAAAGTAAGAAGACCGATTATCAAATTTTAGCTGAACGTTAGAAAAATATTTGTTTTTCTATTTTCTCTGTCGCATCTCCGGGATACTCCATTTATAATTTGTACATTGGTTCTGTAATCATCTTATATAAATAGGTATCTTACTGTTAACGAGAATTTATCTCGGTGATGATAGTCATTTGTCGAAAGGGTATGGAATGATTCGTCTACCATGCAATTTTTGAGTTTTTTTTCCTGTCTGACGTGTAATCGACGCGAGACAAATAGGCAAGTTGTCGGCCGAAAAATGGGTACTAAAATTGGACGCGCGCGATAAGCACTTGGAAGCCAAAACACGTATAAGAATTTCAAAAATTTTTCAAAAACAAATTTTGTAAATTCTGATTCTCCTTGGCTTGGAACAATAAATGTTTATCACTATACATGTTTTAACATACATCCTTAGAGGTACTAAGAAAATAATAGTAATACAATTAATCTTTAAACATTGTTCGACTGGTCGCTATTCAGAAGGTTGCTCTTCGTGATGGTCACAGGTCGCGCGACGAGGAATTTCGACAAATATCACCAGACGCCATCGGCATTGTCTCATTCCACTGAAGAAAAATTAATTTACAATATTTTTGGTTTCGGTGTGATGAATCGTTTTAAAAAATAACTACATTTTTTTCAAAATAGAAACACATTGTCTGTACGGTGGATAACAGAAATAAAAACGGGACAACTCTTACAGTAGCAGAAAAAATGCAGCAATTAATATCAATCTTTTCTGTATAAATGCAGAAAAAAATGAATACACGAAAATATCCAGTACAATTTTTTTCGAAAAACTTAAAAAAACAATTATAAATAATTTTCCTTAACTAAATATGCGGTGTCTAGTGATATTTCATTTTAGTCGAGCCTGAGCCAATAATAATAGTAGTAAAAAAGCTTTCGCAATGATGAAGTCCATACCAAAATGAAAAACAATTAAAAGAACCTTCCGTTTATTCGCGACACGCATGCGTACTACAAGCGAGAAACGATTAAGAATGATTCAAGGTTGCACTAAAGATGCACATAGATTTAATAGGCAAGCCGACATTACAAATTAGAACCCAATGCATCTCAAAATATATTTTCAAATTTTGAGACTGAAAGAGTTCATATTTATATTTTCTCCGAAAGGGGAAAATTACGTGCACTGACGTTAAACAGAGCATAATAAAATTGCACTTTGGATACCAGTCCGTTCGTTAAGTTGTGCCGTTGCAAAAGCAAAACCCGATAAACTATTATAGAGAAAGAAAAAAAGAGAAAGAGAAGAAGGAAAGGGTTCAACAATTGTTTATACAACTATAACGTTTCCTGACGTAAACTTAATTCTACGGTAACTGTCCTTCGTCATTGAATGCGCTCTCCTCTCCCTTTCGCACCTTCAATAATGTAGATTATTAATCGATCACGTCCACGAGTTCACGAATGACAATTGATCACTGCGTGGATCGCCGTCGTTCTGTCTGATTAACAGCAGCAAGGGCCTCTTCCGGTAGACGACCAGGATCTGACAGAATATCAGTTGCGGTGCACAGATACCTCAGAGAGTTGAGGACAGCTGTAAAAAAGATAAATAATAATTCACCTTGAGAACTAGCCAATAAACTTTACGCTTGATTAAGCAATATAAAATGTTGATCGAATGAAAATGTACCTGGCCTGAGATCAACAAGTGAACAATGTTGCTCTACCCATAGTACCGTACTCCTGTACAAATCTTCTATGCTTGCAGTGGACACTGAAGCATTAAATGATACCATCAAAGGCTCAAGAAGTATGCTGAACTGATGGATATGGTCAGGGAAATCATTTAGATAAAAAAGAATGTCTATGCTAATGAAAATAATATTCAAATATCTTGCGTAAAGGATACAATCCAGAATTTCCAATTTTCTCGAGTACGATTGCGTACGTATTCATCGAACATCTCCTTCATCTTGCTCGTTCTGTGTCGAGATACAGGAGCACCTGTAGCTGGTAGCATAGATTGACAGTTGCTAGAAAGAAATAGTAATCGACAACAATTATTAATTGTTAATAAGAAGCATACTAGTTTAATTGGCTGTCAGTGATAAATTTCTCAACAATATTAATTACTTAATATCCTTACCTAATAGAAGTATTAAGGCACTCAATTTGATGTCTCAGACTGTCCATCTCCTCCTTTAATTGATTCCTCTCAGCTCTGAGCTGCCTGATGTAATCTGCCCCCTTTTGCAGCATCGCAGCCTTACTTAGTTTTGTGTTAGGATTCTGATTAAGCTGCGGGATCAGACTGTGCAGCATATCAAAACCATTTTTAATATTATATCTGCGTTTTTGTTCAGCATGAATATGCCCAACTCTTCTTTGTTCCTTATACTGTCCCCTCTCCGGTTCACCCTTGACATATCCTCTCGATGGGGACAAGGGACTACCTATGCTCATAGGGCTGTGCAAGGGACTAAGATTAAGTGCTTGGGGACTGTGCGCATTGGAATTGTCCTTCGGCGAGCCTGGACTACCCTGAGGCTGATGAGTTTGGTTGTTTGCGTTGAGCAAGATGGGTTGTCCACCGGTAGCTTGTGGTATTGTCTGTTTATTAAATGGATACTTATATTCATATCCACCATTTGAAGTAAAATACAACATTGATATTATACAGCAATCAACTTTAAACGTGGCTCACCTGTTGTTGCGTTTGCATGGACGACGTAGCTTGCATAGGCTGCACCGCGACCGGCGCGGTAATATGGTGAGTGGTACAAGCAGATTGGCTGGACGACGGCGTAGGTGGCAGCATTGGCAGAATGTGCTTGACACCAGTCGATTGACTGACAGCAGGCAGTACTTTCTCAGGACCACTGCTCACCGTGTACAGACCGGACGTGTCTGCGTGGGGGATGATGTTGTTTTCTTTATATTCTTTAGAATGACTTGGAACAATAGTTTTCCCAAATCAATTATGATAGCAAGGACAAGAAGATGGCAAGCCAGTGAATCAAGAATACGTAAAGGAGGTGGGACTACCATAATTGAAGATACTACTAGATTATGAATAAAAACGGCACGTGATAAGTACATACTGTTCGTAAGTAGATGAGCGAGTAAAACATTGTTGTTAAGGTTCAGGGCCGGATCGCTCACAGCTGATACCAAAGGTGGGGGATGCATGCTCGGTGCCGTCAGGGATGAACTACTTCGTGATCGATTCCTGGCCTTCATCTGATACTGCAAGAGGAAATTTCCACTATCTTATTTTCTTTTTCTTTTTACTGTTCCCATGCAGCGGCTAAGAGTGTGGCAAGTGATGGAGACACAGGATGTTCTTATGAAATTTGTCAATTGGTTGAAGTCGCGTCTCTCCAATCACAGGTTTTGGAACAATAGGTTTGTTGTCAGACTCCATTAGAAATATTTGTAAAAATAAGCACTCAGGAAGATATCCTTAAAGGTATCCGACGTCGAGTTCACGTTGCACTGTCTAACGAGAACAGTCTTTAAAAACTAACTAGTTGCTATGACTGTTATGTCGGATCTTGAGTCTTTTACGCGCTACTGCGATGGCTTGTAATGGGAATTCTGTAGATAAGCTACCTACACAGCCAAGACGGGGCCTGACCTATGGCCCTTGGCAAGCAGAGTTCACAAGCAGATAAAGTAAACATCGTAGGATCCCCGGAATCGTTTCTAATTACAATCGCTCCGCAGACGCCGCTATTTGTGTATATTACAAATAGTAAGCCTCGTGCAGTGATACCCATGTTTATCAACGTATCGGTAAGATTAAACGAACATTTTCCAAAACATTAGACTTTACATTTCCAAAAAATGTATAACAGCAGCTCTAGCAGACTGAAATTAGAGGCAAACCTTAGGTACTGCAAAGACTTCCTCCTTCTCGGAATTTGTTGTAGGCCGTGGAAGAAGTTTCGTGGGGTGTAGTGCGGGTGCGGTGGGATCTAGCACTGTAGGTCTGCATTGGAACAGTATATGCGATTGGGCTGGTTGATGCGGCGAGACTGACACCACTGGTTGCGCTGGCAAAGTCTAATTAAACAAAATAACAAATGCTTAATATGTACTTCTACCAAAACACAGTCTGGACTGATAAATGGAGACAAGACATCTAAGAATGATTACCTTCAAGTTATTGGTGCTGAATTTGCACTGCTGAGTGTTGAAACTCGGCGTGGGAGTAGGAAATTTGTAGCCCTGCTGAGGCTGAACAGCCTTGTACGGCTTAGACATAGGGGTATTTACTGGTAAGGGCCTTATGGCCCTTTGTTGAGGCTGTGGCGGCGAATTTGATTGTGCGTAGTTCTGTGACGGCGTAGCCAGACTTTGGACGTGATTGGCGATTGAGGATATTTGACTGGCGCTAACAGGGTGGCTATTCAGAGCATTTATCTGGACTTGATTTGACTGGCCAGGAGTCAATTGCACATTTTGTATCTCCATGGCGTAGGACGACTGTGATGATTGATGCTGATGCTGCTGCTGCTGTGCCTGTTGATATACCAAAGTCTGGTGTTGTTGGGATTGTTGATAGGCCATCTGTTGCTGTTGCTGTTGTTGTTGTTGGTGTTGTTGTTGTTGTTGTTGAGGTTGTTGTATCACACGATTTGTCCTTGTTGTGGATCTACTTTGTCGGCCTTTTCCGCGCACACTTTGTCCGGTTGTGGGAGTTTCAAAGCTTTGTTGAACTGTGTTGTAGTTGTCGGCCATACTATGTTAAGTAAAACAACTTCTTGTTTTGTTTTGTTTAATATTTCATTGTATTCGACTAAAATTGATACTCACACATTATTTCTGTATACATGTGTAGGTTCAGGTTGGGGCTGAGTGTATATTTTGGCTGTATACTGGAGATTCTGTATAGTGCTATCTTGCTGCTGCTGCTGCTGCTGCTGCTGCTGCTGTTGTTGTTGCTGTTGTTGTTGGGTCGATTGCTTATTTGTGACTGTAGATACTTCATTCATCTGGCTGACTTGATTTATTTGGTTCACCTGATTCACTTGACTCATCGGTGTCATCAGGTCCAGTTCAGGATAATTGCTATTCAATGCCTCACTGCGAAACATATCATCCTCTTCCGGCACTGGCGGTAGCTTCGAATTAAGAAATTCTAAAAATGAGAAACAAAATGAATGAGAAAGAATCTTAAAAATGTGAAACATTCCGGTTTACCTTGAAGCGGCTCCAGGGTATCCATAAAGTCATCTAAATTTGGCTGAAGAGGTCCTAAACTGGGCTGAATGAAATCAGCTAGACTCGCGCCCCTTGCTGAAATCATCAAATTTTTTAATTGTTCAGCCAATTTTCTCAAGCATAAAAGTATCAAGTTATCCAATAAACTAACCAATTTCTCTCGGATCAGGAAAATATATGGGCTGATTCGAGCTTATAGTTGAGAACAATGTATCGGTCATCAGCTCCATATAATCTTCATCAACCATCATACTGTGAACACTTTCTCCACCAGGCATCCCACTGATTCCACAGTACGAATTTCCCGCACCAATTCCAAAACCTCCTGCATTTCCCATACCACTGCCCCAATCGAGCATATCCATAGATTCCAGCTGAACAAAGAAACATAACAACAAAAAATTATTTTTATGAGTTGGAAAATAACAGCAAATTCTTATCTTGTTACTATTGCTAAATATTTCATTGCACGGTCTCTTACCATATCTGTACCATCTTTGTTTGTCCATCCAAGAATCTTGTTCCGATAGAACATACGCCATTTCTTGTATTCAGCAGTGACAGCAGCTAATTTTCGCTTCCAGTATTTACCCTCTAAGACAACCGCCTAGTTAGACAGAAATTTAGTAGAAAAATAATAGATGAATTATTTCCAACGTATCTTTACAAAAAAATATCATAGTTTAGCATACTGTAATTCTTATTTCATTGATATCGCTGCTTAACTTAACTAATTCAATTTCGCTAGAGCAATCAGCAGTAATGAATAACTAATTAGCAGCAAAATAACCAAGTTCGAGTGCAAGGGGTGTGAAACCAAGAAAACGATGCAATTAGTCCCGCAAAGGTTTCTTTAATTAAGAGAAGGCGAAAGTGACAGCTTTCCTAGAGAAAACATAAAAAAGATTTGTCGTTCCAAAAACAAATAAAAAAAAGAAAAAAAAACATTTAAAAATATAATTTAATTGCTTTATGTTTATCTAAAGAGATAAGATGGGCATTACAATTATCGTTAATAACATTATAACAAGATATTGATTAATTTAATCACGATTCGTCTTTGCTTATGTAACGTGCGATTTCGTGAAATATGAAACGCATATCAATACGTTATAATTATGAGAAACAGTGGTTTACTAAAATTACAGATTACAATATAATTATCAAAAGCACGAATAAATAGCAATAAACATCGCTTCCAGCGATTCTCATTTGTCAAAGAGTTAACAGATAAAAAGAATTAAAGTAAATAAGTAAAGTTTTATCCACTCTCGACAGTATGTAACGAGCAATCTGTTTATAGTACTATTTTCGACGTCTATAAATTCAAGTACTCAACATCTTCAAACAGATTTATATCTCCATTCGAGTATCTTTGAATCCACATTTTACATATTTTTTTTTTTCCATATTCAAATAGAATTAATAACGTATAGACGACATATGTATATAAAACGTGAAGTAAAATTTTCACCGCTCTATAAGAAAAACCTCAAGCCGAGTTTCCCACGAGCGCGCAATTCCTATTAATAAGCAGATTAGCCCACGAGAAAGAATGAGGCACGTTGCGAAATGGCAGCACGTGTCACAAGGTTACGCGATACGTGCGTCGTTACTATCTCGAAAAACGTATCTCCGAACTAGCTATCGCATGGGAAGACTTCTCTCCGTTCGATTATCTCTTAGGAAGCCGTACATCTTCGAGCAGTGCATTTTAATCGACAATTGTACAATAGACGTTATCAAGTATAATATTTTCTTATCCTTGAAATACCATCCAACATGCATTGCTGATACGCAAAATTGACTTTCTCTCTTCGTTGCTCCTTATATCCTTATCCTTCTTCTTCTTCTTCCTCATTTTTCTTCGTTTCAAATCGTATGCTTACCTCAGGCTTGTTGTGAGTGTCCACGTCCAGGGGTGAGGCAAATTGGCAGACCAGGGTATTTTGCTTAAGAATAACTGAAAAATAAGAATTATGAAAAATAAGAATTATGGAATATTTTCATTTACATTATTCTTATGCACGGTCATTGACAGCTTGAGTTTTCTTTTTCGATGACTGTGCTAAGACCATTGTGTGCGACAGGATGGAAAAATATTGATGTATTTTTGGCGAGGTTTTCGCTGACGTATTTTTACGAGTCATTGGAAACAATGTTTCCCGTGGGGACAGCACGAAAATAAATTCACCATCACGTTTGCCGTGTATACGACACCTTGGAGATGATTTCCTTGGTGTGTCACTTTTACAACTTCTTAAATATCTTCACGACGCTTTTAGGCGTCCTTGTGCTTAGAAGACCCACATTCCGACTTGGCAACTACTGTTTTTATACGGTTGAATACTTGACTATATCTATATACTCCCGGTCATCGATAAACTTTAATAGCCCCGCCATTTCAATCGTGCGAACACTTTGTTAATCTCGTCGCGGTTATCAAGGCAATTTCGGCCTATGCGATTATCATTGAGGTCGACTCAGTTCGAAATTTTTACGAACCAATGATTTTGACTTTTTCCGGTCTCTGTGGTATACCCGAGATATTTAATCTTACGGACAAGCGAGAGTAAACAAATAAAATAATTGAAAAAGTTCAAGAAAAACTTGTTACGAATAACGGCCACGAGTTCATCGATACAGGAAACGAAAAAAGACGTTCGATTAAAAGGAAATATCAAAAATCAACACACTTCCGTAGCTCTTATCAATTTTTTTTTGTATCGTGCACACACGCACGATAAGTATAAATTAATAGTAGAAACTTACTGCGAAAAATGTCTCTCTCTTCGTCCCGAGAGAATCTCCTCTTTTTCACTAACTACCCTCCACCCCGATCTCACCCTCGCGAATCGAAACTCCGTCATAGTGACGCGTCCCGATGCCGACTTTTCGACGGCGCATCCTCGAGCAGCTCAGAGAAATTTTGACGTGCTCCCCTCTGTTCGGAGTACCAATGAGTTCAGGTTTTTTGTGGAATCCCCGGAAACGAACTTTTTCAAAATCGTACAAAGATTACCGATCACACTCGTGCGACAGCCCGATTGGCGAATGATCGTTCTCAGAATGAAGTCTAAGTTTTCCGTTGAAGATTAAGAACGTTGACGGACAACCCGGTGAACGCGAGAGCGACGAGGATGGGAAACGTCGAAAATTACAAGATGGAAAGAGAGAAGAAAAAAAAATAAAAAAAGGAAACTGGCTGCCTGCAAGATCAGTGCCGGAAATCAGACTGATGAAAGGTGCGAACTGAACTCCAGCCACCGATCGGTTTCTACTAAGGCGACGGTGATCTTAGTGCAAAGGTGGGGGAGTGCCGCAGTCATGAGTTCATCACATGCATGGACTTCTTGTTTGCAATTGAAATTCTTATCTCGATTCGAGTTTATGGAAAGGGAATCTGATAGAAGACTGGGATTTTCGCGAGAGCGCACGTTTCGTTTGCACGAGGCGATACCGCTGCAGCTCGTGCTTGCTGGTATCAGACTCGAAAAATATTAGTCATTCAGCCGATTATGACGTATTCGAGTATCGTTTAATGAACTGAATGTACGACGATGTAAATTTTCTATTCGAATCGACTATTATATTATATTAATTATACATGCTGGACTCGTCGTTGAATTTGTTTAATTGAATTCGCTTACATTGCATGTGCCAGCATCGCCATATCACGTTGTTCAATCTGATCTTGTCTTTCCATCTCAATCTGATTCCTTTGAAGCGATTCCACTTGGGCGATGTTAACTTCTGTCTGGAACAAATTCACGTGTTCAAACGTTATCGAATGTTTTATAAATATCCTAGTTTTTTGTTGTAAAATTACATAATTTCAAAAAAGACACAGACAGATTGACATACAATCTATAGCTATATCTTAACAGCTGGAATAACTAAATACAGTCTTTCCCACAAGTAAAAGATCCTTCTAGGGGACTCATTTACCTTAAATCAATAATCCTACTAATCAATACTCTGTGCCCTTATACTAATCCTTATACTAAGGATTGTTCCTTATATTAATCTTAATTAAAACTTATGTTAGATGATTTATATATATATATATATCTTATCGAAAGTACATAAAGCTATAATCACACCTAATACGCCTCATAAGCTTCTATAATGCGATGTAATATGGTGTAATATAAAGACGCTTCTATGGTCAAAATGATTAACTTTCAAAGTTGTTCGAAATTTAAATGGTCCGTAATGTAAAGTAATTAGATTTCATATATCATTACAGTGATATTAAAATGTTTATTTTGGAGTTTTATTCTTCTAAGTATGTTCGAACGATGACCTTAACAAATTTATCAATATTTGACGTATATTCAAAAAGGGGACGGATGATAAGATCGATCATTTAATCTCCAACTTTTTCGAACTTTTGGAACAATTATATCTCTTTTTATAATGAAATGCGTCGGCCTGACATTGTCAACGCGTGACTGCGTCGCCTTAAGTCGTAGCGATTATAAGAAACGTTCTCTTATCTTATTATCCGCCGTTTAGCTTTATACGATGGAAATAACTTTTTATTACTGCAAATAATTTGCCTTTCACTAGCGGATTTTTTACCTTTCTTTTTCTATTTATTTTTTTCTTTCTTTATTCTTGCTTCGCAATATCGTTTATACGTCGTGTTTCTCGTTTCGCTTCTATTCTTATCCAGTCCAAAGAGTAACCCATAAAGTCAACACAAGTCTTGGAAGATTTCCATCCCCTTTCGTCACCTTGATATCTCGCGGAAATTCTCCTTGGCACTGGGGACCTCTCAACCAATCGCGGGCTACTTCGTACATTTTCCATTTTTCTCGTAATCCGATTAGATAAGGGGAATCATTCCCATTATTTTATCCCGTCGGTAAACGAGATTAGAAAATAAACTTTGTGCACCGGCTGTACCAATTCGGATTGATGCTATGGGCATGGTTTTTTTCTTTCTTCCTCTCTACTTTACCATACGATAAACTGCCGTATAATCAGTTTGACAATAAGCAGAGACTATTATCAAGTGGGACTGAAACTGGGCCACTCAAGCGTGACATTATGTAGTGTATGTATATATAGTCAGGTCACCGCAAAACTCAATTGCAAACGGGACGAGCCTACCGTTTACTATCGCATGCAATTCTGCGGCCTATTCCTATTACATACTACTTACATGTACAGGGTGTTCTATTATAATTGAAGCAGTCACGTAACAGTCATAATTTTACGCATCTGCAATACTTAATATTTTTTTTTAACTCATTCAACTTTAAACTGCTGGTTGGAAATGAGAATTTCTTATAGAAAATATTTTTCAGTTTCTGGCAGTCCTAACTTTTCAAAATGATTATTGACACCTTATACGTATACCAAGCATATTTTGTATTACGCCAGCGTGAATGACGTCTAAGCCTTGTCTGGCACGTGGTGACGAGCCTCCCTACAACTTTTGTTATAATTTTGTTCACGGTAATGTTTCGTCTTCCGCATAAGCTGACTGGCAATAATAACCGGTTTCGTGAGCATTCGTGTTTTATAAAAGCATATGATTTGTCAATGTAAACGTGATTTTGAAATATTTTAAAACAGCCTTAACCGGTTAGAAACGAAAATGTTCACGCGGATACGTATGAAGAGGCTCGTGTCAAAGACATGATATAAAATCGTCATTCGAATCATCTAAGTATCAGGTGACTTCTTATTATACATGATTTCGCATGACTCGACGTAATTTCCTCATGGTGAAAGATTGTTATTTTCAACGACTTCAGATTCTATAAATATATATATATAATATCACGTTGAACAATATTTTCAAGCTTCTTCATGTCCTGCCATTTCTTTTTTCACTTACAAAATTAGTACGATTTGGAACACAATTTTGTTCGTTTCCGTAGAAGCCCAAGATACTGGTCATAGAAAATATATAATACATTGAATGTGCAGTAATGCTAATTTTTAATTGAGAAGAAATATAAAGAACGAAATGATAAAAGGAAAAATTGAGGACTTGAACCAATCAATAATTACACGAGACGTTTCTCTTATGAATATTTGCTGATTCACGGCAGGACGTCTCTAAATGCTAGATGTCAAGCTCCATATTTTTGGAATCATCGACATGGGATCAAGGATACAGCCAAATGAATACAGCAGATTTTCACAATTCCCGGACGTGGAGGGAAAAATTCGATAAACTATGTCACACCAAGAAAACCGAATCTCCAGACGATACAAAAAATTGTATTGACAAACAAGAGTCATTCAAGGTTTTACGGAATGATAACAGTATTAAAAAAAATAAACTAAAATTCTACTGCTAAATCGAGATATTGTAGCGTCCGAGGAATTTTGAAAAGATCCGAAAATTCTGTCTAAATAATTACTAAAATTATGTCCACTTGATCCTGACCAATTTGAACGCGTTTAATCAATGCAATTTCGAAAAAAAAATCAGCAGTCCGATAGATACCCGTCCGTCGGAATAATCGAACGCTGATAAAAAACATTTAGTTTTGTAAAAAAATTGTCAATGCCTGTCACGTTCTACGAATGTCCATAAAAATTACGTTACGTTTAGTTATTTCATAACGGAAACCTTGGTAGCAATGGCGTGATATCTCCGGAACGTATATCGTATATATAAAAGAGGACGGAGGCTCGTCCGAATATGATCGTCGAAAGGAGCCTTCGTGTATCATCAATGTTATGTTATGTTATATTATGTTATAAGCCGTTGTTTACTGCGCACTTAATATAAAAAGCGACGATTTCGCGTAAGCGGAAGACATGACACGACTGGATGACGTTGCAAGAATCGTTTCGACAAAAATTTCTTCGATACCAGTGGAAAAGTTGTACCGGATATTATGTGTACCAAGTACGTTATCGTATTGTACTTGCGTTCAAATAATAAATTACGAAGGTTGGATAAACAATGTTTTTTGGCTCGATGCGAAGCGCATCAATGCTTAATGGTAAAGTAAGATCAAGACTATATAGATGAGAGAAGAGGTCAACCACGTCTGAGGATGAACTCACGATTAGTTATCGACTTTCCGTTGTGCAAAAGTCTGATATTATTATTTCCAACGTCGACGTTCTATCTTGCGTCTCGACGCCCGAGAGCTTTTAATTTTCTTAACTCGGTCGGCAAAACAGACGCCGATTGGCGATCTCGTTTGTGGCGCAGTCTAAAAATATACTAATATTTATTGTCTATTGTCCAAGAATCATGACCCTAAACAGAGAGAGAGAGAGAAAGAGAGGGAAATCTCTTGTCCGATCGATCGATCAATTCGACCGTTCGATCGCTATACATATGTAGATACACTGGAAATAATTATACACATAAATGATGATCATTTTACTACACTGAGATAATTAGAATGGATTGAGTTGCGTGCAGATGGAATTTTTTATGAATGAGAAAATTCTGTATCGATTGCATAAAGTGTACTGACTATATCGAATATCATTACCGTCTTGTTTGGAATTTCATAATCAATTTTTTTTCTTTAATGATTTTATACTCGCCTAGAGGCAAGTCTCTCGGAAATCGTTATAACCATTAGCGTCTCATAGGTGTAACTGTTTTACCGACGTGGATAACAGATAGTATTACGACGAGGAGTCATATATGCATTATATCTGTTTTTCTTCATCTCTTCATCTCTTCATTGCCCCTCGAGTCTATCGTTACGAGATAACGAGAAGATAGTGAGTTATTTGTCGGGCTTCTGTAGATAACAGGGTTTATCAATTATCAAGCCCGTTGATGTTATCGCACGCTCTGAAACACGGCAGCGTCAAAAAATATGTGTCGTACCTAAATCGTACAAAATATCTCAGTATCGAGTGTCTGTAATACGTAAAGTATACGTAAATATTATACGATTTGAATAAAAAATCTGTATTAAGATAACGAAGAACGTCAAAAATCCTCACTCACACATAAGAACTCCAATTAGCACGAAATATCAGCGTCAAAAAGAAGGAGGCGCGAGGACGACCGTGCCCCGACTCCCACTGCTGCTGTAAACGCTTAAAATCGTAAAACGTGACATTACAAAAAAAAGAATTATTCCAATCCTCGATCGAGGGAGCAAGGACGTTCTTAATCGTGTGCCGTTACAAAGAGACGCGTGTATTACGTACGCACTAATAATGTGATAATCGACTACCCGATGACGCAGTAACCTTGCCCATTGGTAACGATACAAATCGTAACATAGGAAGAGGACCCTAAGCCTCAAACCCCAGAATAAATTTAGCAACGACCGTTTAAAAGAACAAATCAATGGGGTTGACTGAACTCATCGGTAACAGCAACAAGGCGAAATCTCAACACGGCGTTGCCGGTGACAATATATCGCTATAATACATTCTACGTATCTTCACCGTACAATAATGGAGTCATTGAGGGAGCGCCTTTACACTATATAAACTACATCTGCAAAACCAGTATTATTCCTAGTTTACGTTGTTCAAGCATGGACGCGCTACATACCTATAGCTATGTATCCATACGTAAGCAGCGAAAAAAATCGCGGAGCGAGTTTATGTCGATTATTGAAAATGATATCGCAGAAGGTCGTGTCGCGTGCTGTTGCAAGAGCTTCCACGGTCATCGCCGTATCTCGATGTAGCATATAATATGATATAATATGACGAAGAGCGTGAACCACTGCATTAGGTAATAATACATAATAAATATTACAACGAAAAGAACGTGCGAGACATCTTACTGAATTTTCATCGTTCGACTTGACGCTCTTCGCGTCGCATGTTATTTTCTACATTACGTACATGCTTATCGTAATGATTGTCGCCGAAGTTCGCCGCGTCGTAATTCTGTGGGACGCGTGACGTCACGCTATTATGACAATTAAGGTAGATACTCCCGAGGAAGGAAACGAAAGAAAGAAATCAGAAAGAAAAGAAAAGAATGCGGCCGACAGTCGTCACGGGACATCGACGTCAATTACGTTGTGGATACACCCATCGGGCTTCCTTCGCTCGATATATCTATACACATATACTCAATCCATTCCCACCCACTCGTTCTTCTCCATTTTTTTTCTAGCTTTCGCGATCTTATCGATGCTATGCTTTTATAAATAATATGGTACACTCGTTTTCAAGATAAAATACGACAGTTTAGACTAAACTGAATGAAGAATCTGATACAGCAAAAGAAAGAAAAAGTTGAGTACGTTGATAACCTCAAAATAATGAAAATCTTCTGGCCATTATTGGATTACATAAACTCTACAGTCTTTAGAAACGATGAAGGAGATAATGAAACGTATTAACTCCCTCCCAGTCTGTGACTGTCTTCAGGCCAGGTGGACAGTCGGGAGAGAAAATCGTGATGTCACCGAAAGAATTCGATTGGCTGAATTGTCGGGCGTAGGTGATAAGATACTGGGGGGTTGTTTGCGATTACGTGTATAAGACTATCTTTTTACTATTTAGATTTACGAGTCTGTTATTCTCTGCGTGGGCTTAGCCGTTCGGCTTAAAAAAACACTAGAGTTTAATTCCCATTGCAGGATATAGCTACATGTGTATTTACACGTGGAAGTCTCGAAAATGAAACGCGAGCGAGGATAATGATTGGCTTGATATATATTTATACAAAATTATACTCTTAGGAAGATTGTCAACCGTGTAGATGGTTTGCGTCGGGATTAAACGTTAGATTCAATCGGGATCGTTTGATCGTTTTCTATATATATCTAACGTCTAAGTATCATTACGACTGACAGGGATTATAAATCTTTTTATATGGACTGATTCGTTAAAGAGAAACGTATATTATCTGTCTTGACGATTTGAAAACACGTGACCTTCCCCTCCTCTTTCGTGCGCATAAATTTCTCGTCGCGGGAGACAATAATTACGAATAAGCACTTTATATCACTTAAGGATTTTTAATTATCACTTTAAATGATCCTCCGGCTTATCGACATGACACGACTAATTTTTGAAGTATCTTCGATTTTAATTATCGTGTTTTCAAGACTTTCTTAATATGGTTCTCTGGATTACTGATTGAGAAATAGAGAAATGGGGCTCGTGCATTAGATGGCCACTGTGAATGAAGGACCAATCTTTTATTAAGGTCGTAAGGTTTCCTATAAGTAGTAATGGAGATTCTATAAATTACTACAGCCCTATATCTTGCATTGAAACTACAGTGATCGGACCACGTAGTTACCATTGGTGGTTTTTGGTAGTATCAGTTTATTGATAAGATGACCTTAAATCTCAATTTTTAAAATACCTCAAATTAATATTAATGAAATCTCTAATTTAATGCATCACTCAGGATTTATTGATTTAGGTCAAAAGCAGATTGTATGATCACCTTGTAAATTCCCGGTTGTAACTACAAAAAAAACGATAAAAAATTCTGTAAAATTTCACGATTTCTCAATCTAGTTATGGTTCATTGTCACTGCATCTCTTTTTTTCCCGATAAAGTTAACCAGTATTCCACATACCGAATTGATGGAAAGTGATAGAAAGCCGCTCGGCGTTAAACGCGGTTCTCAATCGGCTACCAAGATTGAATTATCTGCGTTTGAAACGACGCAAACACGACAACAGCAATTTGAGGAGCCCTGTCCATGCCGATTACAATGAACACCGTTATACGTTCTCTTAGACGTCAAGGTCTCGTGCCGAACATTAAGACCAATTTTTGTTGAGTCTCTTGCGACAGCAATCGAATTCACTGAGAATCATATAATCTCTTAACGAATTAACGTCTTAAGCAAAGTTTTTTAATTTGTCACTTTGATCCAACCGATTAACAAGTATAGAGACTGCGCAACAGAACAAGATAGTGGGTTCACGTGGTTTTCTAACACAATCCCATAGTAAAAAAAACTACACACTCAGACAACGATTAACGCTATTCCGTTCAAAGCTTTATCCATATACAGTACACTCTACCTATAAGGCCGCTATCGTGTCTCTCTCATTTTCCTGTGATATATTAAAATTGTACATGAAAATGCGAGTGAGATAGATAGCGGGACTTATATAGAGTCGACTGTAGCGTTTTTGCAAACTGTACAAAACGGTACGTTCCCCGATTCTTCGAACTCGCTCGTACCGTACCACATGTACCCCCTTTAACATTCCAAATTCTAAGAACGTATCCCAAGCGTTAACCAGGACCTTACTGCATTGGACAGAAGATTTAGAAAATTTTCCAAAGACTGCCATCTTCGTAAAAACGTAAATAACAAGAAGTAATAGTGTGATCAAATAAACGCAACGTGCGCAATTCGAAACATTGCAGCAGTGCCAGAGATATTCAGCTACTATCTTACAAGTGCTATAAATATTCGTAATACACCAGGGTACCGTGTTATGAGTATAATAATTAATAACGAAGGATCAGTTTCACGCGATAACAATCAGACGAGAGTAATCCACCGTATGTCTTTCCTACAGGAAATAATATCGTCGTTGTGCATTTGATATGCGGTAAAATAGGAAATTGCGAATTGACGTGGGTCCCGTTCGTAGGTTGTATTTAATTGTGATGTTGTGCCTGGTCCTACGACCTCTTTCATTAATTCAATTAGCTCTTATCAGCCGTGACTGTTGGCGACGTAGTAATGCATGCAAAACAATGTTCAGTGGATACAAGGGGTTTGTAGGTATTCTTGCAGTCTTATCTATCGACTAAAAGACTATGTTTGATAAATTGCAAAGCTCACTTGATACCCGTTAGCATCTAAGAGGCATTAACTGGTTATATTCATTGTAGCAGTCAAAGTTCATCTGGCAGTTTGAGGAGTTTCTTGAATTACGTAAAACAAACGTTCTTCAGGAAGAAGAGGTCTTGATGAACTTATATTTAGCTTAAAGCAGAGATCAGACAAACAGAATAATAGTTGAGGAAGAAAAAGATATTTCTCAGATATTAAATATAAGGATTGAGGTTATGAATTTAGTCCACGTATGGAATTTCCTGAAGTGCATATACGTAATGTCGCCATTTTACACCCACGAGAGAAAGAATAAGATTCAATGGTAGCTGTAACAGCATCAGTCTTGTACTTTCTTATGGCAGTCACTGACAAGCAGAATCTATCAATTGCAAAATGGCCGCTATTAAATTTTGGAAAATACCTATTGTCAGAATTTTTATTTAATATAAATTCCGTCACAGTTCACGGTAACGACTGGAAGCGCTATTTGCGAATATTTCTAAAGAACGATATTTGTCTTACGTGATAATGCGGAACGCACGACCATCTGCGTTTTATTGAGTCACTAAGTACATTCTATATTTGCAATGTCCGACCTCTTTCCTAGTTCTACGAGCATGTATTTTCCTTCCCCTCTTACCATGATTTAAATATTCTACGATTATTTTCACTCGCTGCGTGGAACAGCTGTGAATTTCTTAACGGACTTATGTTCAATGAGTGAGCGACCTTCGACCTTTTCACAAGGCTTTGTACTCGGTCAGCATGTTTTCCAATTGCTGCTGACCAAACGTAAAGGCAGCTGACGGAAGCGAATCGAATATGTACCATGAAGTCAGGGTCACATTAGAAATTGTGTAAGAGAACGATTTACAACGAGGAAAACATTTCTTACGAAATAAGTCTTATATAGTCTTTTGCAAAATTATTAATCACCTTGTTGATTCTGGGTAACATGCGCCATTGCATTTTTACGTATTCAAATTATAGTGAAAGATTGACAAATCACGTACTTTCCTTACGCACGTGTAATATTTAAAGTTAAAAAAATTACTCGTTTAACAAGCTTCTCAAAGAAGTGTCACTGTCATGTTGGACGTAGCGTTAATTTCATGTTAAATAAAAAGGTTTACTCAACGGTCTGTCCATTTCATAAAATGCTCGTGGCAGTCACCAAATATCCACGTTGTGAAAGGAAACAGTAGAAACATTTCAAGTAACAAGTGTTGTTATTCGTGCCTCAGATTATTCCAGTAAGTTGTAACGAGGCTTCAAATTAATTATTATAAAGACTACATATAATTTTTTAATGTAAAAAGAATCAAATTAATATAGTAAAAATGAGTTAATCTCTCACCTGTAGGCTAAGGACATGCACTGGAAGAGTTTGTTAAGCGAAGTTTCA
The DNA here is from genome assembly GCA_030142225.1 of Pachycephus smyrnensis. NCBI lineage: Eukaryota > Metazoa > Arthropoda > Insecta > Hymenoptera > Cephidae > Pachycephus > Pachycephus smyrnensis. Next base: position 613,917 of record JARQST010000104.1, read on the forward strand.
ATGCTGAGTTGTTGCGAGCTTTTGTCAACCGCAGAACTAGCGACGAATTTCTCCAAGGAGAATCCAGCCGGTGCGATAATCGCCAACCTGGCAGCCTCTTCCTCGGGTACCGGTACAGCCAACTCATCCTCGTCGTCCTGTGCCTCAGCTTCGAAGTCCGATACCATGAAATGTCCAGAATGTATGGTTTCCCTGGAGTTGCGGTTGTCCCGTTTCCCACGATGGACGCCTTGGGTAGCGGCGCCCTGAGACGTCGTCATCACCGTTGCCTTTCGATACATCAATTCGGCCTGCATCCCTGTTGCATTTTAATTGGTGAATTCACTTTATCGCGGGTTACAATAATTTTCAAATAAATCATACAATTTTTTTTGTTTAACGCCGCGGAGCTATTTAAAAAGCGCGCGCTTTCTCCTGGCCGACAAGTGGCACCGGGCCTGGAGTAATTTTGGAACGCACGGGGAAAAAACAAGATCCAATATTGTCGAGGGTGCTTATAAAGTTGCCTGATGACTTTACTTTGCAATTGATTGTCACAAAATGAGACGCACTCGGTAACAGACTCAACAAGTCATTATCGCTACGTCTTGTCTGACTTTGCGAAGCGGATTGGTCTGGATGTACTTTTATTTTAGTGAGTGCGATTATTTTGGGAATATGCGGAATTCGGGATATTTTTGGGACACTATTGCATGATGAATGTGTAATCACGTAATAAAATGGATATTAAAAAATTTCAATAGTCGATACTTGCAGATGAGATGCAATGAGGGAATTTCTGATGGTCAGTGACTTTTGAAGAGCAACACTTATCGTACATCGTTTTAATCATTGATTCAGGAAGACCCTGATAAGAGTGATATTCATCACTGTCACTCATACGTGACGTAATATGGTCATGATTAATTAAAAGAAATCATCAGTGAAAAGCATGTTGGAAATCCAGGGTTTCCCTTAGATTAATGGCTAATAGCGTACCCCGCGAGTATTAATAAAATACGCGACAACTGAATGTGAAGATAGAAATATCTGGAAAACATGTAAACTCCAAGCAGACTATTGATTACTCCATTTTCATTATCCAAACGAATCGCACGAATGCATTCAGAACGCAATAACGAGAAACATAAGAAAAAAAGAAAATAATGTATTCCGCTGCACTTTGCCCGTTCCTTCAAGAATGCCAAAGTAGTACTAGCGTTAGGTAAAGATAAGGTTTTTGAATTCGAATATATAAATCAAGATTTTCCTGACCTTGGTGCACTCTACTCTTCTTATAAGAAAAACTTTTCACTAGATTTGCATAAAGCGTCGCCGCACTCAGTTCCCATTTACAAACAGAAATTCTTAAACACTGCTCGCATGTACTAAAGTGTGAATGATCAAAACTGGGTACACTATATTTTTCTATATTTTATTACAGCCTCACTTTTTTTCTTTAATTCCAAGGCGCTATCGATTTTTTTCAGCAATTTTTTGCACAACAGTTACTGGCCCCGCCGTCGTGGCTATCGTCGAAGTGTTAATGCCCTGTGACCTCGAGGTTGCCGATATCACTTAAGGTCGCCAGTTTTTCGACACTAATTTTTCTACAAGATTCTTTTTTTAGAAGACACATGTGACGACACTCAACCCGACAAAGTGGGTATCCACAGCCGCGAACAATCTCATAATTTCAAGGAACAACACAACTGTAGCCTCAACATGCTTATAAAACAGCTAGTTTGCAAAATGCCAAAAAATCAATAAAATGTATGGAAAATTTATAATTCTTTTTTTAGTTCCACACAATTACCATCGATGAAAGAACAGATGTAGGAGATACATAAAGAATTACAGGTTATCCGAAAAAGATGGTACCTCGAAGAATGCTTTAATCGCTATCGATCTTGTTTTTCATGCAACAGTATCGCGGCCGCATAGCCATCATTAATTTCCAGATGATTTAACGCGTCGCGAGGGAACTGCGAAAAGACAAATATTTTCGTGTAAGTACAGAAGCTAGTTGTTATCTCCTCTGTTCCTTTGTTTCCCCCGTTAGAACACATTCATTTAGACTACGTTTTTAATTCTAAGAGTTTAAGCAGAAATTACAGAACCACCTTCTCATTCACAAGAATAGTGCAGGTACTGAAAAAAAAAAGTCGTGAGGCCAGTCACGCTGCACTTATGCAACTGTCAATCCTCTTTGGGGTATGTCACAACAAAAACATTCCAACGCGCCCGCATGCGTGCGACAGAACCAGAGGGATCTCTCGGGGATGCTTCATAAAAATTTCCAGGATGTAACGCTCTGATACTTTACATTAGGAACTCGAAATAGATGCACCTGTCATTGAATCTTGATCTCATATCAATGAAGAAAACTGTTAAAGATTAAAGAATTTAAATGAGACACATACAAGATAGTAATCTTCTTAGCAGTGGCGCCTACTGTAGTAACAGGAGACAAATTCCCGTGTAAAATGCATCGTGCGACCCGAGAAAAATTGGACACCATCGAAAATAGAAATCGGAGCATTGCTGATATTACGGGACGTTTGCGATTTGGTATACATCAAGTATACGAGGGCGATGTGTTATCTTCAGGTTGTTCCGAGCTAGTGCCAGATGTTCGATCGCTTTCAGATAACAACAAACCTTCTCTAGATGAGAACCCGCGTACGACACTATACACTTGCAGCGCAGAGGAAAAAAAGCTCACACTTCGCGGCTTTTACACACTCTTTTACGGTCACTGTGTCAGCCCACGTTTTTTCACTTTCGTATTTCGCGATTCCGTTGCCGTCAAGCTGGGTCGCGGGCCACGGGGCCTGCACAGGACCCGTACGCGTTACTACGCGGCACACGCTCGATCATTCTGCCAGCACCGCCATTTACGAATCGCGTTGTTCAATCTTACGTTTCACGAGCCACAGCTGACCGATGGTGCGACCTGATCGTCACTCTAGGGTCCCTAGTCGATGGTGGCGCCTCGTGCGACCTTGAAGCGTACTACGCGCGGGAAAGTTTGAAATGTAATATACTTAATCAAGTAGCGTACAATGTAATCCGGAATACTGTACTTTATTAAACAAGAAAAGATTGTTGGATCATGCCATTTATAAATTGAAAAACATTGATTTTTGGATGAGATGAATTTATGTTACGACTATAGAAACAATATATATATTTTATTGAGATAAAAGAGTACTCAGAAAGTTGCATCCCAGTCTGAGAAATCATCTGGTGGTACTTCACGCTCCGGCGGATATCGATCGAAGTTTCTTATGTCGAGATGATCGATGATCTGATTAATTAAATTAAAAAAAAGATTCAATAAAAGAAGTGTCTTGTGGTATTGTTGTGGTGGAATATTGCTTACCTTAGGTACCAGAGGCGATGTGAACGTTTGATTTTGCAGGGAACTCCAATTAAATGAACTGAACCATCTGAGGGAAAAATATAGTTATAAATAAAACGTAATAGAGTTATTGTCTCGATACAATTGTTATAAGCTATCAAATTTATTTACTTATGATTCCTTATGTCCATTATTCCGTGACGTAAATATCCTAATCTCTGAGCGGGATTCAGTCGTAGCAATTTTCGAATAAGATTATCAGCAGTCCGCCTAATATCACTAGGAATACCTACAACATCTATTCCCTTAAGTATCTTATTATAAGTAGCCAGAGTATCCGTTGCACGAAATGGCGGTCTGCCTATCAGTATTTCATACAGTAAAATACCAAGGGCCCAATAATCAACGGCTCTGCAAAATAACAGCAAATTAATAGGCATAGAGATTTTTAATGAGATTTTACGTAAATGATGAGACGATGTTGAAACTGACCTATCGTGCCCTTTATTCAAAATTATCTCCGGCGCCATATATTCTGGAGTCCCAGCGAAGGTCCAAGTCTTATCTGGACCTATTCTTTTGCTAAATCCAAAGTCCGTCTGTAAGTAATTAAATTGAAATAATGTTGAATGCGGTATTTAAAAATTGCTTAATACAGTTTCCAAAAAACCAACAAGCTTTAAATATCCACGGTTGTCCACCATGATGTTTTCTGGTTTGAGATCTCGACAAACGATGTCAAGCGAGTGAAGATGATCCAACGCCTCTACCATACATCCTATTACGAATTTTGCCATGGAATCGTTAAAGCATCCTCTTCTTTGAAGGGCAGTGCACAAGTCGCCTCCCAAGCAAGCTTCCATGAGAAAATAGACGTACTTGTTATCCTTGAAGGTTTGGTATAATCTAGGGAATTTTTTTTAAAGGTATAATATTAAAACTTTGAATATGAAGTATACAATTCATTAATCGGTACAGGATGCTTGATATTGCTTCTAAAGAATTAATAATTGTTATCACTAATATAAATAATTAAATAAAATGTTTTAGCGGTAAGTAACGAAAAGTTCATCCTTGTAGAGTAACTGCAATTGACGTTATCCAAAAAATCGCTTACTCGCATATAAACGGCGACTTGCAAGCTTGCATAACATATTTTTCATTGTAAATATGTCTCGCGTGTCCTCTATGTGAAATAGTTATTTTCTTCACTTTCTTCCTGGCGAAGCTCCTATTCGGAATGGATTCGGCTACCACTAATTCGACTCTACCGAAAGAACCTGTTCCAAGAGTACCTATAACTTTCAGGTCAGAAAGTTTAAGTTTCAGGTACTCGCTGGTCCATTGAATATTCAGAGATCGTCTTCTTAATTCATAATCCTCGATCCAATTTTTATTTTTAATTGACTCAACATCGCCAAGATAATTAATAAAGGATCTGGAAACATCTAGCAACGTATTATTTTCCTGCTATGTCAAGACTATTGAAATTTATATATTTATGTATGTATAATATATACCTACTCTCTGTCTATTGTAAAGCATTCGACGCCAGGTGGCATTGCTATGACGTTAGCTTGACGACGTTTATCCGCATTGTCGTAGAGAGCCCTTTCGCCAAAATATTTGCCTTTACCAAGAATCAGGGGTGGCTCGTTTTCGCAAAAGTTTAATTTGATCATAACGTTACCGCCATTTATTATATAGAACTTATCACCCAGCTCGCCCTGCCGAATTATGCACGCGTTCCCTGGAAAGAATTCCTGCCAAGTAAATCGTGAACGATCTTCGTAAAACGTTCCAATGTATACTCACGACATTAATCAGGTCGGATATTTTGGCGAGGACCTGATCTGGAAGAGTCTGCAGGACTGATATACGTCGAAGAAGACGTATGTTATCCTCTATATTTAATTGGGCGGATCTTATCATTGCCGCCATGAAGGCTGATCTGTCTATGACCCAAACCTTTCCACCTTTTTTTACTATAAATGTAAATCGCTTTATTAAACGAACAGTTTATTCTTGTTCTACGATTAATTACTCCAGTATAATTATTGTTTACCATCGATAGAACGCATCCTCTTTACATTGTAGAGCAAAGCAAGCTCACCAAATGCATGACCTGGTCCGAAACTTCCTTGATAATCTGAACCATCGTAAACTTCAAATTCACCCTCTTCTGAGACATATAGATGAGTACCTGTAATCATTTTTTATTGAATTGTACATAAATTAATTAAATTGTCGAATTAAATGAAATAAAAATACTATTTACCAATATCACCCTCGCTTATTATTCTAGTCTTCGGAGGAATTACTTGTGGATACATTGCTGAAATAATCCCCTCTATTTGAGCGTTATCTAAATTACTTAGAAATTCATTTCTCATAATGGCGTCCTTAATTCTGTCCCGCGTTCTGTGAATTGTATATAAACGTTATTGGCTTTAACCAAAAGAAAGAAGGACGATGATTTATTTCATAGGAGTTATCTTTGTGATAAGATTTTTTTTGACATTTTTTCTTTCTGTTGTCCAGTATGAATTTGATACTAATAAGTTTTAAATGGTACACAGCTGTCTACTTGCTTATTAAGTCAAGAATTAATGTACCACATAATTAATAGGGTAAAGTGCCTATTTCGGATCAGCTCCTAATTTGAAACAACAAATTCCTAATGTCTCTCAAGTCGACTGTATCGTTTGTAGATGAATTTTTTTTTCACTACCGTCTATAGCCATCCCTGATAGCATCACAGTCAATTTTTAACTTGGTACTGGTTGCTACTGGTAACGATCAGTTATCTTCTAAATAATGCTCTGTGAAATAAGCGTCTGCTGCGCGATTGATAAAGAAGGGAATTAAACAGATTTACGTATTTATGTTTTTTCTTACATAACTACGTGTTATAATTAAATAAAAATTGCCATGCGTACCTTTTAAGATATCCGGAATCTACTTTCCACGATAATTTCACCAAACTTTATGCATAGAAGAAATGTGAAATATGGTGAAAACTGTCATTGCGTAATCTGCTTTTAGGCCTAAGTTGTGGTGGTCACGTACTAACGAACTCGTCCGCGAGTGCTGCCTACTCTTTGAATTTATCTGTTTTATTGTGATTTAAATGTCGTTATAGCATATTTTATTAAATCTAAGATATTTCGAAACTTGTGTCTGTTATTTTAATTCACATTAGGTCCATGCCCGTAATTCGGATCAGAGATATTTCAATCTAACAGAAATAAGTCAACTGATCCAAATTCGTATCAAATTTAGACCTCTATAAAAAGTTCAAATTTTGAGATTCCAAGCGAAATATTTCTTAAGAAATCAGAAGCTAGTATCCCAATCAAATTTCTTATGATGAATTGACCCAATAGATCATTATATTAATACAGTCATAATCAAAATGGGAAAAAAATAATCCGAAATAGACACCTTACCCTAATATGAAGTATTTTATAATGTTTTATTATATACGGGGTTTCGATGAACCTGTATCTTTGGTTACCTACCTAACATCTTTTTTATAACTAGGAATTCGCGTCCTCAGTGTTTCCGGAACTCCACCGATGACACCGGCTTTTCTCTCATTATTAGATAATCTGCGATATACTTCATGACAAGAATTTTCCGTTTCTTGATATTTATTGAAGTTATAAATTCCACCCGAAGTGCGAAAAACTGAAAATTTCATGATAGCGTGCACCGCTATCACATAGTTCTTGGATCACAATTATCTCCTTGTTGGTCTCTATCACAGAATAAATAAATTATTTTTTGTGAATACTCCAAATAATCTCATACACCTATCATAAGAGCATTAGTCAAATTTATATATTATTAACAATTTATAAATATTCCAATACGAAAGTATTATTATTTTACAAGTAATTTATATTGATATTGCATTACTCACCGGGAATTTTATTATCTTCGTAGTTTATCCGTATGGATTACTAACTCCGAAGTGATTAAGCACCTTGGACAAAGCAGTGATATAATTTTCTGAAGATTTTGAAAAAAATTTTAAAAAAACTCAAGAAATATACAATAGAAATAATAGTTAGGGACAAGACGTTAAAAAATTAACACAATTTTCACGATGTCGTCAGCTGCTCTTAGCGAGGCGCAATGTTACGGGTGACACAATCGACTGGATCGATTCTTCGTCAGTCAACAAAATTCTTGAATCTTATCTTTAGGAAACAGTAACGAGATAATCGTGCTGGACATCATTTTTTTATCTGAACTACATGCATGACCGATCGATGCACAAGGTGGGCGTTTATTTTGAATGCACTTGCGTATATCATATATAAATAAATAATACAAAACGTTAATCCTTCACAACGTAACTATCATCCGTAAAAGCGGAATTGTTCATTATCGTGACCGTTAAAATTAATTTTAAAATGCAATTGTGGCGCCATGTTGCTCATTGCGATACACTGAAAAAATATTTAGATTACCTAGCACTGGTTTGAGCTGCTGTAGCGATAATTATTATTGCTAGTATAGTAAAATCTATAGTATATGCAGGTTATTCAGGCGTATTGTACCACCTGAAGGTGGTTCTAGCATAAGAATCGAATGGACGGGCTAACTTCAGTTGGTGCAATATTTCTGAATAACCCTATACGTACACTATTCAATTTTAAATGGCTACGTAACTCTTAATACGTTAGCCATAATGAAATGCGTAATTTAGCTATATTATTTGTTACGGCAGAAACTTTAATATTATACGTAACTAAAACTGGGAATATATAATATGCTGAACGAAACGATATGCTTCAGGGTATGACAAATTGTGACTTAACCCCATCCTTGGGGTCTTTCGCGTCCGACAAGTTTTTTTTATCAATGTTATCAAGAATTAAAAAATCTAAACAAATTCTATAGTATACATTGACATGTCTACTAAGCGATCCGATAGCGTTTTAACCTAAAAATAATACGCAAATATGTTTCTTTTTTATTTAAACACAGACAAAAAACCTGAAAACTTCAAATTGCCTGGACGCGAAAGACCCCAGGGTGTCTTTCTAGGGTTAATTATATATCTACAATCTATTAGCCTGAAACTATTTGCAATGAGTGGAATGTACTATAATTTAAGAAAAAACGTACTTCACATAAATTTTAATTGTTCACCCATACGATATAGCTGAGATGACTTTGTTTTCCTTTCATAGCAATTATGATGTGGCTGCTTCAACAATATATCGATAGATGGCTAACGGAAATATTAAAATATTCATGTACAGTCTCAACACTCTGTATACTCTGTATAAGCACGCTGGTGTAGTCGTGTTTCCCCTCATTTGTAAGGGCAGTCAACTCCCAACTCTTCACCTAGGGTACCTCACATAGCACAGAACATCCGTCGGATGAACATAGGACGTCTACACGTCCATAGGACGTCCGGGAGACATCCTTAGGATGCTTTGTGCTATGTGGGACGTTTAGAAATTTACTGCCAGTACTGCGTGCATAGTTGTCTCACTGAATTGCACGCTGGTAAACAGAGACATGACGATACTCGTATTACTAGCAGTAAATTTCGGAACGTACCTCTAGTTAGCAGTTATGAGAATAATGCGTCTGGTGCGCAGTCTAATTTCTGTAGCACACTGCGCATGCGCAAAATTGAACTGTATAACCATTCTCTTTCCGTCCTTCTTTAAGCATCCTTTTACTCTCTCTAATACTCTGCCCCTTTCATAATGGTGGGGGCTCTTTATGCAGTTACGTTTCAGTGCCAAGCGCGACTATACAGAGAATTGACTGTATTAATTATTAGGTTGGAAACTATGAAACGGGCGTTTTTGTTTAGTCTGTGTTCAGCTGTGACTGAGAGAAATACATTGTAATGTGCGCTCGATATTTTTATTTATAAAGTTTAAAGGTATTCTTCATACTCATTTCGTAATTTAAAAAAAGTGATGATTTGATGTAAAAACGGCAATCGTGTATTGCGAAGCAACAAAGATGCGCACTTGCTCTTGCGGTCGATCATCTGCAGTTGCGTCAGTTCGTATGGCACATATGAGTCCAATTTTTTTACTTTATTTATTGTACGCAGATGTTTTAACACAGCCGTATGCTAGTTCCTAGTTTAGACCCAAGTTCACGAATAGTTGTGTGTGGATTGGATTCCACAGTCGTCCTTAATTCCTCGTTATTAATATGGGCCGGTGGTCTTTCTCGAGGCTCGTTGACGATACTCAAATTGCCAGAACGAAATTTTTGGAACCAATATCGAGCATTTTTTTCATTAGTGGATCCATCTCCGAATGCCTGATTAATGTTTCTCGAAGCTTGAGCTGTGCTATGATTCAATTTGAACTCGTACAAGAAAAGTAGATGTAAATCGCGTTTTGTTTCCATCTGGTTTCTGAGAAAAATAAAATAAAAATGGGATACAAACACGAAAAAATTTTACGAAATGAGTAAGAAGAATATGTTTAAACTTTATAAATAAAAATATCGAGCGCACGTTACAATGTATCTCTCTCAGTCTCAGCTGAACACAGACTAAACAAAAACGCCCGTTTCATAGTTTTCAACCTAATATTTTATTATGCTCAAAGTGACAATATTTAACTATTATCATTTCAGCCTTTATAGTTAAATTCAATGGTTAAAATAAGAATATATAATATTGTGCATTATCTTCATACAGATTCAGTTATAATTAAGTGACCATATAATTATTGCTGTAGACTCATAGTACTTTCTTCAGTGTAATCCGAACAAAGGATATATAACAGTTACTATGTTAAAATGTCACACTGAGTGATATAATGGTTATAGAACATCTGATATACGTAACTGTTATATCCCTGAGTATGATATTGTAATGTTGTCGATATATAACTTATTGTTTATTGGAATGGCATCAATTTCATGGATGACTCTTCCTCACACATTCGAATTCTTCAAAAAGGTGTGAACTGATAATAAATCTATAGTTATTTCTTCTTTTACTTTTTCTACAGTGCGGCATTGTCAAAACCGATTGCGACTCTATTCTGGCGATTGTTATTAATCCTTTGTAATTGCTCGTAATTGAGAGAATCGTAGGTGTTATCAATAATTGCTGTTCCAACAAGCATTACAAGTGAATAATTCGTGTAGGAGTCATTTTTTTTAGATTGTTCCTTATCATCCGATAAGATTCTTCGGCGTTACATATTATTTTTTTTCGTTTAGTCACAGACACCAATGACGTAATCGATTACACGTAAACTATTACATTTTCCTTATGAATTGATTAGCCGACGTGAAATTTCTTAATTCGCCAGCGGTGACGCTATTTCTATTGTCTCACTCTCACTGCTGAGAAAAAGTCTCATAGCGTCGCTGTTGACGCGTTAAATTGCGATTACGAATTAATGTATTTTTTATATAAATCCTAAGTTCTAGGAAATAGTAATGCGCGTTATTACTTCGAAATAAAAAGTAAATAGAACTATTCTCGTTGAATGCGTTCCTTGATGACATTACTTTTTATAACAGTTATTTCATGCACGTCTTAATCGACAACTCTCAGCGATATCCCTTTGACAGTTATTAATCATTGTCACCAAATCAGGTAACCGTTATCATTCATATTTTGCGCGATAATTTTTGCTTCTCTGTGAAGCAATACTTATTCAAGGAATAATCACAGCTACTCATCATATACCACGTATGCACGTACTGATCACTTAAAATAATTGACAGGCAAGGGTAATCTGCAAATGAAGATACATAATTTGATTAGATTTTTGTATCGTTACGCAATTCATTTTACTTATATAAAAATCGTGCAACTTTACAATGAGTTAGTTTGGGGTAGAAAACAAGCATGGCCAATTTTAAAAGGCTGTATTAAAAAATATATATACATACAAAATATGTGTATAATACCATCCTAAGTTGGACATCTGAAGATGCCGCGTCCTGAGTGAGTTTCCCCTCCTCGCTTTCGCGCCAAAATCTAATGATATCAGCGAGCGATAAAATAGTTTGACAGTTTCGATATGTGTCACGGAATTAAAAGATAATCCAATAATCCAGTTACGTTATGAAAGATAATCACATCTACCGAACGATTTATTCCTGTGTAACACTACAATGACTGCGTTTACACGGCGGTCTTATTCCGGTTTAATTATTAGTGATCTAAAGGAATTGACCAATCCCAAATATTCCTTAGAAGTAGAAATGTCTGTGATTTGTCAATTCCTTTAGATCAGTAATGACTAAGCCTGAATAAGACTGTCGTGTAAACGCAGTCAATGGTAAGTAGCAAGATCATTAACCCTAGGCGGACACCCTTGTTTTCACGTCCTTAATCGGACATCCTGGGGGTTTTTCGTGTCCAACAGGTTTTTTTATCAATGTTACTGAAAAATTCTATAGTATACATTGACATGTGTACTAAACGATCCGATAGCGTTTTTACTAAAAAATAATACGCAAATATGTTTTTTTCATCCAAACTTAGGCAAAAAACCTGAAAACTTGAAATTGCCTGGATATGAAAGATCCCAGGGTGTCTTTCTAGGGTTATTAAGTTTTATCTAAGTAATCAATCTATCATTGGTACGTAAAAGGCTCTTACAGTTGGTTCTCTATTAATTCGGCCTAAGAATCTTCATACCTCCACTTCTGTGCGAATCTACGAGCATCGCGCATACGCATTGTATCGGTAAGGCAGGTTCTCTTATTTTTAATCCTTTGGAGCATGACAAAATAGCCAAATTTTGGTCTGCGTTCAAATAGAATCTGAATCAACTTCCCCACTTGGCTCCTGGTTGGGGGAAAGCTCAGTGAGCTATCAAGCGAAACTGCCACTTAAAGAGTGACCACATAGAGAGAGTCGACTGTAATTATGGTTACCTACAATGTTAACCTATAAATGCTCGTCATTCTCTCTTTTCAGACAATCAATTTTCGCTTTATTTTACTGTAGCACGCAAGGAGTTCAAGTACGATGTCTCAATGTCATCTGATGTCACGAAGTAAAGTAAGCACTCTCATTCGAAAGATCATCCCCCAAGAGGTCGTGTCGAACTTCTTCAACCTACAGTAGAACCTTCTTGTTGGACTCAGCTTGGGATCGAAAGGTTTCAACAATGGGGTTGCGCAAGTCACGCCCACCGAGTACTTGCGCCTAGCATGAATGCTACGATCTTTGTACGACACTAACTACGTTTACACGGCGATCTTATTCCGGCTTAATTATTACTGATCTAAAGGAATTGATCAATTCCAAATATTCCCTAGAAGTAGAAATGTCTGTGATTTGTCAATTGCTTTAGATCGGGAATAACTAAACCGGAATAAGACCGCCGTGTAAACGTAGTCATAGAAATGGCAGCTGTGGTACTGCAACTAACATAACAGATGCGTGTGGATGCGTGGGTAAATATCCCTACCACTCGCGGTAAGCATTGCGTAGTGGGGGTCAGGTGACAAGAACGAGGTTCCTAATAACGGGGTTCTACTGTACTTTTTAAGGAAGTCAACTGCAAAATGTTCTATGAGATAATACGAGCGTGATAGGAGGAAATCTAAAAAAATGCATTCGTAATGAAAAAACCATTCCAAAACGACGATTTATGAATTCGACGACATGTATGAATCCGCTAACTTTCGTTTTCCTTTTTTTTTAGTTTTATATAATCCCATTGGACGTTCAGTGCATGTTCCTATTACAAAAAGAAAAGTATTTTGTATTCGAAAACTGCTAGTACTATGATTAAGAGGATCGATTTTTGGTAAAACCTGAAATGAATTCTTTAAAGATCTAGAATCTATATACGAAAGATTTGCAAATGATCTATCAATGATCTGAGAATGATTAACGACTTTTCGAATATTATTTCCTACAAGGGACGATCATACGAAAATCAATTGTAAATCTTTTGCATATATTCCATAAAATATAATTCAATTTTCTACTGTTTCTTCCGGAATCGGTAAGCAGGCAATAAACTGTGAAATAGTACGTTAAATTATTGGGTTATTGTCTATTTTCGTGACACACGCTGAAACTGTCAAAATATTTGATCGCTGATCGGTCACTAGATTTTGGCGCGAAAACGAGGAGGAAACTCGCTCTTCGACGCGGCAACTTCAGGTGTCCTACTTGGGACGGGACACTGGGTATATATATATACACATATACATGCACTATGAGTGATAATATACAATTACTGTGCAATGAAATTTAATGATGTATATAATAGCAATAATGCAGATAAATCATGGTCATTCGATTCCCACAAAATGTTTGGACGTATTGAGTATATAGTTTGTTGATTTTGTGAATGCAACTTTACTGATGACTTCACGACGAAAGTTTGCTTCATGTACATGGAAGCTACTCGGTCCAGATCATTATATAAAAAAATATAAGTACAGTATTACCTCTGTCGTTGCACTCTCGATTGTTGCTTTGCCTATTATACCTCTCGTCGATGCTCGAGGTCTATGAGAGGTGGGGTTAAGGGCATATTCCGTAATTTAACCGCGGTTGTGGTATTGAATTTCAACCAATGGTGTCGGCTGATTTTCGCCGGTGACAATAATCAACCGATGCCATTGGCTGAAATTTAATAACCGTAACCATGGTTAAATTACGGAATATACCTTAAGTATCGCCCGACTGGCGTCGGTCAGGTAGACAACTGTTAATATTTATTTCTATTTTCCTTCAAAGCAAGTACGCGATTGGTTCTCGTTCGTCGCCCGAATCTCGATAGATGCACGACTAATCGATCCGCTAAGTATGCATCGATAGAGGTTATACTGTATGTAACACGAGAAACTCGATTGGGCTTTCTTCGACATTCTTCGACTGCATCTGCAAGAAGATCGAATATGATCTCCCTGTAGCCGACGTAACATCGCCAAATAAATAATTCTTCCTTTTGGATTGTTATTCTTCTTCTCTTCGATTCTTTAATCCTCATCAGAACTCCATATCCCAGCCGGAGAATTCATCCGGTGGAACTTCCCGATCCGGTGGATATCTTTCGAAATTTCGTGTGTCAATGTGGCTGCGAATCTGTAATGAAACGAGGAGCATAGACAAAATGCGTTTTTATCATAATGTGCAAGTTTCTTATATATAAATTATTTAATTGATCTCTAACCGTAGGAACGATCGGTGCAGGTAGACCTAACCTCTGTAAGGCTTGCCAGTTGAAATCCGAGAACCACCTATACGAAAATCAATAATTATAATAATGTTTATATAAATATATGTTATCATGTAAATTGATATAAACTTACTTGTGATCTCTAATATCTTGAATACCATTTTTTTGATAACCTAAACGCTCGGACGGACTAAGTCGTAGGAGTTTTTTAATAAGATTGTTAGCATTTTTGTTAACAATACTAGGTATTCCAACCATGTCCACACCCTTCAGAATTTTATTGTAGGTCGTCATGTGATCAGGACCTCTGAACGGTGGTTTACCAACTAGGAGTTCATGCGTGAGGATACCCAGAGCCCAATAATCTACGGCTCTAGAAGAAGTAATATAAAAATAACAATGGATCTTATTAATTTATCAAACAATGAAAAATTATACCTAATCGATAGTGTTTATAAACGCACCTATCGTGTCCTTTATTTAGAATTATTTCAGGAGCTACGTATTCAGGTGTCCCGGCAAAGGTCCAAGTCTTATCTGGACCAATTTTCTTACTGAATCCAAAGTCCACCTAAGATACATATTAAATATATAACATAGAGCTACAATCTATGATAAAAATAAACCAAATATTCATCCTCACCAGCTTCAAATATCCACGAGTATCTAGCATGAGATTCTCAGGCTTTAGATCTCGATAGACAATATTAAGAGAATGAAGATGGTCCAGAGCTTCTACTACACATCCCACCATGAATTGTGCTGTGTAATCATCGAAATATCTTCTTCTCTGTAACGTCGTCCACACGTCACCTCCCAGACAAACTTCCATAAGGAAGTATACGTATTTATGGTCCTTGTACGTTTGATAGAGCCTAATGAAAAGTAAACCCCCATGAAGATAATATA
>JARQST010000104.1:631117-657849 GCA_030142225.1 Pachycephus smyrnensis
CAATATATATTTCAAAAAAGATAATGATTTAATTTGAATTTTTCTTTATTTATTATTATTATTGATATCTTGCGTACCTAGAATCTTTGCCGTAAACGGGCGTCGGCGCCGAGGGTGGCGTCGGCGTCCTACCAATGACACCGCCCCTCGGATTGTGCGTCGGATGTTGTGTCAGCTGTGGCGTCGATGGCTGGGAGGATTGTTGTTGATTTTGTTGAATAATCGGCGGCGCCGGTGCTCTGGCCTTAGTATTTGAGTGGAGCGTCGGTGTTGGGCCATTCGATACAGTTACACCCGGTACAGGTCGTATCTGCCAGAGACATTAGAAGAGAATGAAGAAAAGAAAAAAATTACCATAGAAATACTAACAAGCTTAACAGAGTGAAGTTTAATATTTATTTAAATAAAATATTCTTTTTTTTTTCCTTCAATAAACTCACCACGCTATTGGTAATATCAATTTCGCTGGAACGTTTGTAGCTCATGGCTATAGGTTCCCTTGCGCTGCCATTCTATAAGAAAGACTGATTATCTTATTGACTCATAATTAATGTCAATATTTATATAAAAAGATAATTAACCATTTGCGTGCTACTCATCCCCGCTGATGATTCATCGTTTCCTGGCAGGGGCGTCAAATTCATGCTACCCCTTTGCGCCAGGATGCTTGGTCTTGGAAAGCACGAAAATCTCATCATGTCTTATTTATTTCCTGCATTATCCAATGAAGAGGAACAGTCGGTCGAGCCTTCTGAAAATTTACAATTTTTATCTTATTTTTCATTTTTTTAGTTAATAAGTTTGAACAAACCCCCCCCCCCCTCCCTCCCTCTCTGTTGCAGTTCTCATTGTGCTAGGTGTCTCGTGTAAACTTTGTTCCAGATCGTTTCGTTATCATACAACTTTAAGGCGTAACGCATATACGGAGTACAAAGAGAACACAAAAGAATCCTGTTTTATTATCACAGAACTCAAAGCAAGTGCGAAGCACGTGGCTTATTCTACACGACCAATAGTCACATGGTTATGCTAATGATTCAGCAGGCAACATTGAGTTACGCTGACAGGACTCGTTATCACAATTTCACGGCAGTGGTCTGGACGTGGTATATTTACAAATTCAAATAGAAAGAGATGATACCAATTTTTTTAGAAAGACTCTGTATCCGAGGATATTTTAAGCTTTCAAGATAATTTACATTGTAAAAGACGTTAGAGATTTTTTGAGATTACATGGAAGTACTACAATTTTCAATAATTCTTTTTTAGTTGCCACTTTGTGGAGAATAATATTGGTCTATGTGTTAGGATGGTTTTATTAAAAATTAAACGAAAAAAGGTCCTGCTATATACTGACTCTCTTTATTTGCTATCAGTCTCGCATAACGTACCAGTGACGTCATCTGATAACCAAGATTACACGTAAGCACGAGTTGGGCTTCTTCATGAAAACAAGGCCTTGTGAAATCTTACATTGCAAAATTGCTATTGTTCCTACAGTAATCATCGTGCTAATTGTGATTACGAATAATTGAGAGTATTTAATTATTCGACGATTGAAATCCTACACCAGGTTCGACAGTATCGATTATAAAGTTATTATTCGATATTCCGATATGCTTTCAACGATAAAAAATATCGATCGATCATCGATTGATATATTCGACATTATATTTCGTGTAACTACAAGTTCCGGCTTTTTCGATATTTTTTTTTTCTTTATTTGACTCAATCTCGTGTCCGACGAGAATGATCTTAATCGATTACAAAAATTTGAATCGATCGCGATAATTTTTTTTTCTTATAGAAATTCAATTTTACGAAGCTATATTAGAGTACGTAATTGCCTTTCTATAAGGTGATTACAAGATTCATCGTCATCAGTGTCATGCGTCAATGATACGTCGCTGATAATTATCAGATTTACGTTTCCAGAAAAATTCACAATAATAGGGTTCATCTCTATAGCCAATAAATACCGATACACAAATCATTCCCAGTAATTAACAAACAATTCAGATAGAATTCCAGTAATTGAATATTATGATAATAAAAATTGAATTTTTAACATCAAATATTATAATCCAGCTTTTCGATGGCGCAATTTATCGGAAAACTTATGGTGAACAAGTGTTGATAACATTGAAACGTTCCTTTTTTGATATTGATAACGATATTTGATGAACCATATGCTAGTCCGACGACCTAAATTTTTATGGAACTGATTATTCATTCCCTTCCTCCTGACTTCCATGATACATCATTTTTTTAATAGATTATTTACGGGGACACGCGATTGCGTTATGCAACGCGAATATTATAATGGTATATAGATAAAACATGGATTTGTGAACGCATAATATTTTAGCTTCTACGTCCGATTTTTTCTTTCTCCATTTCTCATTTAGATTTACAAAACATTTATTTTTTTCATATATTTTTTTCTCAGTCTGCATTGCTTCGAGGTTACGAGTCGCACTTACGAAACGAGCAATTATACCAGACGCACTAAACATAGTTATTTCTTTGCGAGTAAACGGCCAAGAGTTTGCTAAGAAAAAATCACCTTGTTTTTCCCTCGTGCTGAATAATTCACAACCGGAAGTGGCAGTGTACAGTCCACAGGAAGAGTCTTAATTGCATAATTTTCAAAGAAATCAAGATTACGAGAAATGATACAATTCATTTATTACTGCGGCGAGTTACTCTATGTAGTTTCGAGGATATTGACTTATCAGTATTGGTTTATCAGTGTCATTACGTTGCTATCGGTATGCAGGAAATTTAAGAAGTTTATCAAATCGATCAGCCGAACTTGGTTAATAGTGACCTCGTCATTTCCGGTGGAACAATTATGAAATTTCCTCAAAATATATTTTTCAAGATTTTAATTATACATTTCTGATGTGCAACAATGTACACGTACAGAATAAGAAGAAATACGAGAGAAAAAGTAGATAACCTAAAAAATGAATCATTAAATTAACGTAGGTTTTGATTACGCATATATTTTCTCGTAAGTTTGAATATACAGTGAATTTAGATCGAAAGGAATGTCAATATTGTATAAAAAATCCATATCAATGTTTATTCTAAAAAAATAATGGTATTAAGGCAATATTTTAAGTTTCAGATAAAAATCCAGATGACAAGTCATTATCGTCAGTATGAAAGCTTATCGATTTTCGGTCGATTGATCGACGATAATAGGTTAAGATTATTATGAATCAAGACGAGAAGACTCACCCTGCAGCGCCAACGTGTAGATTTAAGTTAACAAGAAGAAGCTGCAATACAGCTCGTTTCGTATACTGAACTGATGACTTTTCGTTCAACAAAGACACTGAAAATCTTATCTATCTGATAACGTGGCGACGTAGTATCAACAGCTATACCTACGTGGATATTGTCTGTAAAAAGTCATACAAATTTTTTTCCCAAGTGTCCTTATTCAATCGTGTTTAGTACTAACGTCCTAAATGTGACGTCACTCTCGATGATGTTTAAGCGCGTTTTTCAACAATCCGTCGGATTTCGCCGTTTTACATAAAGGACAAGGATAATTGTTCGGCATCGTCAAACGATAAGTACCAGCTTAACACGTACGCGACTCTTTACAGTCGGTACGCCTAAGTGCGCTCACCTTAGTTACACCTATGTTTGCACTCATACGAGATAAACGTTACATTATTGATATAGCTGAGCCAATGACGTAGGATACGTCTGACGAGCAGGCAAATTTTTAAGTGAAAAACGAATGAATAACGGAACCATATATCGCGCGTTACCATAATTTTTTGTATTATTTTTTTCTACCGTCTCTCCTTTGTTCAATGTTTGTGCCTCAATTATCGAAGTTGTATGCTCCTTTTTTTATGTATATATGTTTGTTTAGAGATTTATACGAACACTAATCAAATTGACACTCGTAAATTTTATCAAACTTCTTCAGATACGGTATTGACTGTAGTTATAATATTGACTGTACATCACGTACTATACATAATGTGGCACACACCTGTTTCAATGGAGGCTGCTATTTGACTTCGCTACGTTGACGTAATCGGTTTATAACAGGGTCGCTGAAAACTTCATGTTTCTGGATTTTCTTTTTGAGTGAAGAAAAAATGACATTGTAGATTTTTTTTATAGAGGTATTGAAGAACAATGGTGTTTGATTGTTTCAGTTAAATCATTTACAGAGATATAGATTATCAGTCGATTATATTATTTGTATTAATCACTGTTTTATGATTGTACGTAATTTCATTTGAGTACTGGTATAATTTTCTTCACTTTTTTTTTTAATGAGTAAAAGATGATAAGATCTTTCTCTTGAGAATTTTTCTTCGTCCCGTAGTTACTTCGTAATTCTTGTAACACTTCACTGTATCTTTCTGCACACCAAAAATCTCACAGTTATGGGATTACACTATGTGACTATTGTACCCTCTCAAAAAAAAAATAAAAAAATAGTGAAGAGTATTTTAAAGATGAATCCCAAAGAGTTTTCTCAGGTTTCCGAAATCCTTGTCATTTTATAAAAGAAACGTCTTTCCACGATTCTTCATAAATAATCCAGAATCATGTTAAAGTTCAGAATTTATGTCAAGGCTGATGAATCATTTAGAAAAAAATGGATCTCTGTCGAACAAAGAAGACACCTTGCTTTCGGCATGCCGGCTTTCGTGCTACTAACAGAAATAAACGCTCTCCGTTCTGACGGTGATAGCGCTGCGAGTATCGGTAATTATTATCGTTTGGCACCTTATCCGAATGATATAACGGGTGGACCCTATTTTCTTGTCAAACACCGATTTCATAATAATTCCATTCGCGTCGTGCATTATTAAATAATTGAACTACGGAAAGTAAAATTTCTGTCATTGAGCAATCGATGGAAAAATTTAAGGAAGACTGAAAACGAGAAATTATATATAAATAAGGAAATTTTCTTCAAACGAATCACTAGATAAGTCACGTAAAAGAATTCTATGACGAAAGAATAATGGCTTTGGATATTTATTAGGTATTTACACCGGCGTAACGCGGCGTATTATGTACACAGAATGTAAATCTATAATACAACGTCTAACGTTCCGTTAACATTAGAAAAATAGTTCCGCGCCTTTGTGACACTTAGGCAACCTATTAAGGAGACGAAGGAATTATGTACATAGAAATATGGAATATTTTCGTTTTCTCATTAGTAAAATAGACGCTTAATAATCTCGTTATTGTTTGGTCGACCGTTCGACCTTCCAGCATATTCGAGACGATAGTTTTTATATTGGACCTTTCTCTAACTTAATTAATTAAAATACTGAGTATTTGGATAACCCAAAAATCATCCGTGAATCGTCGTAGAAATATTTTTGTTTTATTATGTTTTTTCTTTAGTGTCTTCCGAGGCTCTCAGCATCGCTGAGAAAAAGCCCATTGGTCTTCTCATGAGATCTTTTGGTGGTCCATCCTCTACGACTTTGCCTTCGTCGAAGACTATGACCCTGTCACAGTCTAATAGAGAAGTGACTCTATGCTGAAAGATAGTAAAAAAAATTTTGATTTTTTTGTTAGCAAATGTAAAACTTATGAGTCAAGTAAGAGGATAATCCCATATCGCGTTTGGCTAATCGTTTATGATCGATCAGTCTTCTCAAAAATGAATAACGGTGATTACTAATCTAATGTATAAATATAGGAGCGTCAACGAACCGCAATTGTGATTACTGTTCGATTTTTGAAGGCTACTGAGGCTGCACGAAGTAATGACTTTTCCGTGGTCGTGTCCAAAGCACTAGTCGCTTCATCCAAGATTACAACAGTAGACTGAAGTAATGCAGCACGCGCCATACTTAAGAGTTGACGTTGACCTGCTGAGAAGTTTTCACCACCTTCTCGTACTTCAGAATCTGTATAAATATTGATAGTAACGTATCAACACAATAAGTATAAATATTGATCAGTTATCTTGATTATGAAGAAATTATATTTACTTAGTCCTTCTGGATGAGATGAGATTATATCTTTTATCTGAGCCACTTCCAAAGCTGACCAGAGTTCTTCATCCGTATGCTGAGACAAGGGGTCCAGGTTTTCTCTGTAAAAATTATCTTTCTTCTAGACCGTGGGAAGTTTGGTAAAATATTTTTATAATTCGAATATACCTTAGGTACGTACCTGACTGTTCCACTGAACATAATGACATCCTGGGGTATAGTGGATAGTCGTGATCTAAGGATACGTAGAGGAACCTGACGAATATCGATACCATCCAAAAGGATACGACCTTGATTAATTTCAATCAACTGAAGCAAAGACATGGCTGTTGAAGACTTTCCGCTTCCGGTTCGGCCGCATATACCCAGCTGTGAATGTATGCAAAGAATAAAATTTTTAGTATTCACTCAAAGTTGAAGATCTGGTAATAGAAATTGGCGATAAAATTACTTTTTGACCAGGAGGTATATGCAAGTTAAGATTCACTATCACAGGTTCTCTCTGAGGATCATATCTTAGTGATACATTTTCGAAAATAATTTCCCCTTTACTGGGCCATTCCTTAGATACACTGCAACCTACAAATACATTGTTTAGAACGATATTTTAGAATATTAAACAAAATGTTACTTAGAGAGAGTTTAAAAAATGTTTACCATTCTCACGATAATTTTCTTGTGGCGTTTTTGTATAGGCAGACAGACGCGCCACACTACCCATGTACATTTCAATTTCGGAAACGAACTTGACCACCCAGTTCAAATATATTGGTACTAATAAGGTGTAATTAATCGCTAGACCAACAAGGGCTGGAGTTACACGACTAGGATACAATTCGGCGGATATAATTGCAGTAAAAATTGCAGCTATTACAATAACCGCACCTAGATAGTCCTAAAATGTCGAAGAAATAATTAGATTATGGGTGTCAACTAAATTATATCTAATCCAGTAGGATTTTTCTTTACCAAAGCAATTCCCAGCCACCTGCTACTCGTGTTCAGAATAAGGAACGCATTAGAATTTGAGTCTAAATGCTCGACCATGTCTTCCATAAATCGTGATTGCTGTTTAGAAGCCCTCAGTGTCGTCAGACCAGCAAGTGTCTCAGAAAAATGCGCTGCAGCTGGACCACGAGTACTAAAAACAATAAAGATACATTAATCGTTTTACTAGTTAATGCTTAAAGATTTACTTTTACCTTCCATCAAGCCTTTGAAGTTCCCGCGCACTTCGCCTGTAAAAACGCTGCAGGAAATAATAAGCCACACAGGTTGGAAGTGCAGCAGTCAAAAACCAGGGTGAAATTATGGCATTGACCAACATGGCGGAGCCGCAAAGAAGCATAAAAGCTGTGAGTCGTTGTATAGCTGTAGATAATTTCTATAAGAATAAAAAAAAGCTGAGTAATCATGAGCAACTTTGGAATTTCACGTGTATAATATACCTTATCAATAACGCCCATATCGGCACTGAATCTATTCAGTATCCTTCCAATTGGCGTGTGCTCAAAAAAGAATAATGGAGCCTTGAGAAGACCTGCGACGGCTTCCTGATGGAGATGACGCCGGGCTCTTGCACCAGCCCATTGTCCAACTGCATTATAAAGAGCCGATAGGAGGATAGAGCCTATTGATAGGGCTATGTAGATTCGGAAGTAAAAAACCGTCTGCGAACAGATTTTTCCATAATTTAACCATAAACAATTTTTTGAGTCTATAATTACTTTGGTTTCTTAACGTAACTCACATCTTCGTGTCTACTTGTGGATGAGTTTGGAATACTTCCTTGATCTGTCCATCTACTCAACCACAAATCAGTATAAACTCGAAGTGCCTGACAAGCCAAAGCTGCAGCAATGTAAGTGAGACCAGGTCCTATACCACCAGCCTTTAAATAATCCAGCCAAACTACAGCAGTGACCAAACCACTAGTATCTTCGTGAAGATCTTCTTCTTGATTTAGATTATGGGAGCTTGAGTTTTCTGAAAATTACAAAAATTAAAAATTGAACAATTTTTCTTTAAGACTGGAAATTAACTGATTTTTTTTTGTACTGACTATCATCCTCGTCATCCACATCGTCCATGATTCCAGACTCCGTAGACAGAAGCCTCTTTACGGGATGATGATCCCACTCTTGCGTTGGGGTACTTCTGTAAAGATATAAATACCTCGTCACTTTTTCCATATTTCTTCCATGCACAATACACAGAAACGTGGCCATGCGCAACCAAACAATTCATGACGTTGAAACACGAAAATCATGCGATTGGGGTAATCATTTGAAGATACCCTACAAGTCTGTAAAACATACTTGTTCGTATTTGTAGACATCAGTTTACGAAGTACACTTCGTTCTCTATTAAGTGTAGCCTCTTCTGAATTGAGGCTAACTATCCTGTAATGCGCGTATACGTTATAATAATGGTCATTAATGATTTTTCGAAAATTTGACATACCTGCCAGAGAAGAGCTGCTTCAGCATACTATTATGCTGGCCATTGTCAATGGTGTTGTGCCTCTTCCTAAACAAGTAATTAAAACAATGAAGCAAATGACTTGCACTGTAAAATAATGTAATGATACATTTTTATAATAATATGCAACATACCTAGGAACTATATAATGACTTTCTAATATTGTAGGAGTACTACTCTGTCGCAAAACAGGTGGCGGATGTTTTGGTGGCTGAAGACTAGTGGCTCTTATAACATGTCGATGTTTTTTTGATCTTCTTCTAACAATTCCCCATTCTTCAGTCGGTACCGGAAGATCAGTAAGATCATGCGCAAGATATCTGGAACCTGACAACGTCGATCTTCTCATTCTGAGTGGCACAAAAGTTGGAGGTGTCTGAAAAAAAGAGAAATTAATGAACAATCACGCTGTAGAATGATTACAAGGATTACTGACCACGTGAGCATCTTGATCAGTGATCCAGGATCCATCGCTAGTGTGTCTATGTCTAACTGTGATACCAATCCTTGATATCAATCTCACCAAGGACCAACGGTCTCTAGCAGTTTTATGTGCTCGATGTTCATCGTCCTGCCTGCGTGCAGCTTCCTTCCATTCAGCTGCCAATTCAGGATCATGATCTTCAATCCAAGATCTAAATCCTACTGCACGAACTCTGCATCCTTCCATAGCTACGATCTAAAATTACGAAGGAACAATTTATATATTGCATTCCTGTCAATAGATTTCTACATATAGAATGTATACCTGCTCGGCTGCAGACATCAGTTCCAATCTATGGGTCACCATGATCACGGAGCGACCTCTTCTGAGTAAAAGCCTCTGAATACCATGGTCAAAAATTTGTTGTCCTACTTGTTGGTCCAAAGCCGATAATGGATCGTCCTGAAAATACAAGCTTAGAGATTCTGCGGACAAATAGGGATAAACGAATTCGGTAATAATGGCCGAACCAGGATTATGGTGTCAGCATCGCTATAAATAGCTCTGGCTATTGTGATCCTTTGCTTTTGACCACCGCTTAGATTTATTCCCTTTTCTCCGATCCTTGTCAAGTCTCGACCTGGCAGAATATCCACGTCAGGTTGCAGAGCGCAGGCTCGTAGGACACTACGGTATCTTCTAGGACGATATTCAGAGCCAAAGAGGATATTGTCCCTTAGCGTTGCGTTAAGGAGCCATGGTTTTTGTGCTACGTACGCCACTTTGGTACCCCTGATATAAATATCGTTTAAGGGAATGATCGATATGGGATCAATAATTCAATTACTTACTTGGCCCATTCGACTTTTCCACTCACTCTAGGTATTTCGCCAAGCATCGCCGAGAGTAAGGATGTTTTTCCACTTCCAATTCGACCAACGACCAGGGTCAGTTTACCTAAATTATTATTAAAATGTAATATCATTCTTGTAAAGATTTTGCATTTACTTAGGATGATATTATTGTACCTCGTGGAAAACAAAGATCATTAACTATTAACTGGTTGTCTTCACAACCCCAAGAGAAGATCCCGTCCATCCTGACTACAAAATCTTTGGAATCGGAATCTTTTTCGAAAACTGTATCCGAAGATGATGAATGAGCAAAATCATCCTTTACATTTAAATGACAGTGATGATCCTCCTCGTCTTCTTCAATGTTGTCCAGAGCACCAAAAATTAATACACCCTGAGAGTTGTTCGCCTCTGCCTAGATTAGTTAATAGACAACAATTTGAATTGCTAGTATTTATTATTAAATAATACATACAAACACAGAATACTCACAATGCTGCCGATAGAATTGCTTTTGGAATTATCAATATTTCCAGTGTCACTTAGTTCCTCATCCGGAAGAATATCCACAGCTTCTGGTAGCAGTAAGAATTCCTCCAGTCTCGTCGTTGATATCTACAACAAGAATTCCAGTGTCCACAGAGCTCTTTTAGTATGGTATAATGTTAATTTATAATTACCATCGCGTTTATAATAATGGGGACTATAACAGGAAAGATGAACAGTGGTACAGTCAGTTGTGAAAATAATGCCAGACTGGCAAAGACATTTCCAGCATCCAAATGTCGTTCTTCCACCCAAAAGTAAACACCGAATGTGAACAGAGTCATCAGGATGGAGGAAGCGTGCGTAAGGAAAGCTGTAAAAATATAAAGTTAATAAATCATAGAACGTGCAAATATTCATGACATAAATTTATAATACTAAACCCACTAATCAACGCCCAGTAGAAAGAATCCTTGTCTAATAGTTGAAGTTCCTGATTCCTGGTTCGTCGAACTCTATCTTCGAAGAGATCCTCCCACGCTCTGAGCTTCACTAAACGCATCCCCTGAAGAACTTCATTGACTAGTCTGAGTCGTGCATCGCTCCTTTCCTAAAGAATTATTGGAGAAATAAAAAATAAAAATTGTATTCAATTATATAATCTCACAAATTCTAGTCAATATAAAACGTACTGTAATTGATTTTGAGTTGATCGACATTTTTTTCCCCAGATAGAGCTGCATTGGAGTGACTATCAAGATGCAACAGACTGCGCCGACAATAGCACTGATTCCCAATTTTAGATAGAGAAGAAAAATGATAGCAAAGATCTAAAAGAAATTATGATGAATTCTAGGTTGTTTCTTTTTTCATATATTCAGAATAAAATACCTTCAATGGTACAGCCCAAGTGTAATGGCCGATCCAAAAGAAGCTCATTACGTTATACGCATCTTCGGCCATTAAATTTGTCAGTGTTCCAATGTCTGCCGTTTGATGACGCTGTACGTCCTTGTCTTTTTCTTTCTCTTTTTCTTTATCAGGAGGTTTCTCTTCCTCAATAATATTCCAGGAACAGAGTCTTAGAGCTTTATCATACACTAATGCCTATTGTTTAATTAATAAGCAATTAGAGATAGGTCTTGACGATCTAGTATAGTGATTAATTAAATTTAATTAATTTCACATACCTGAAGGGCTGTCCTAAGATGAATCCCTTCGATATTCAGAATATGCGTCGACGCCTGGCTAAGTGTACTTTGTAAAATGGCCGCAAGGAATACCAAAATCCCCAAGAAGTATCCATTTTGAGTTAATTGATGAATGGTAACAAAACTCTAAAATCCATATTACCATCACAATACAATTAGCAACTCTTTAAATACTTACCAACTGCTTGACCTACCCCATAATCAATATCACGATGACCGGAAGTTGAGTTTTGAGTAGCAGAAACATAATCAATAATTTTCGAAATGGCCATCGGTCCCACAAAAGTGGTAGCATCCCCTAACAGCTTAAGAATTCCTCCAATAGTAAAAGCAAACCAAACTCTCCTCCAGTAGCATCTCCATAAAGACAACTTGCCATTTTGACATTTTTTCTGAAAAATAAAAGTTACTCGTTAATGTATTTTATAATTTTGTCTTGGGAAGACTGTTCATCAAGAAAATACATTAGGAACTCCTTACTTTCTCGTCCTCGTAAATGCTCCGAAATATCTCAAACTGCACCTTGGTCGTTTCCGCTTCCGGTAACTCGCCCAGGTCGAGTAAATCCAAGGGTGTTCGATATCCTCGTGCCAGAAGTTTGACAACCCAGTGAAAAGTGAGTCTGCTGAGTAATGTAGAGCTGTCATGCTGGTAGGAAGCGTGTATATATTCGATGGAACGTACTGTGTACCGTTTACTCTTCTGCATCTAAACACGTCAAGAAAGTCCAAAGTTATTAATGAGAACGTAAACGCTGCGGGATATACTGTTTAGCCCTCGTAAATTTTAACGTTGCAAATATACGTCACGGCGTCATATAAAAAAAAATAACATTTACCAATGGTAATGAATTCGCCATTTTCAAAAAAGTACATTCAAATTTCCCGCCACAGTATACCATTCTAATCAACCTGCACTAACAATTATGCATATCTAAAAAAAGAACAGGGCATAAATATGTCCGTTTATATGCATCCTCGAAACCCGAATTACTGAACCGGAAATGAAAATAACGAGACCACATAATTGAGCCTAGGACGTGTCGAGGACAAAGAATAGATCATCGTGAATGCTTTTATCGTAGAAAATTTTTGGTGGTTCAACAGGATCTCACCGTAACGTTAAAATCGGATGATCCTGTAGAAAAGATCGTGAAGATACCCTGATATCTTTAATGGCGTTATACGTATCATTAAATAATTCATTATAATTTGTAATAAACCCTAATTTAGGATATTCCAGTTCTTATACATCCATTGTACATTATCTACAAAAAGATTTAAACAGGCCAGAGTAATAATTAAAAACCTGACTTAAAACTTCTCAGAGAGATAAAATGGTGTTTAACATTTTAACGTGATAAGCACGCGCCAACATTTAATAATAACTATTATTATGCAAATAAGCTATACCTTATTATAAACTGTGTATAATATAAAATGGCTGCCTACGTAGTACCCTGGAAATTGTCGATAGCGAGGTCCTTACTCTTCCTCTAGCTGTTTAAACCCAACAGTAATAAGTTTGCGCGTTAATCTTGGCCTGTTTACATGATAACTACTTACGGAGAGTTATCGCCACTAGACGAAGAAGAAGGTATCATGGTGTTACGTTCTATCGCGCAATAGAGAATGGAGAGAGAAAACGGTTTTCAGTCAGACAGAAAAATATCAGAAGACGAAGTACCTATCGAAAGATTACAGTAATTGTCGGCAGTCTCCCTTACCATTTTGTAAAGCGTGAAGGAATCAATCATGGCGAGTAAACCGCAGCAACAGGATACGGCGGCAGTAGAAAATATTCGAACGTGTATGATGGTAAGGCCAAATCTAAAATGGACGTCACTTGAAAAATGCTTGTATATAAGAAACAGAACGATAAATCTACACGATACAAAATTGAACCGGATATCTCAAATCGGAACCAAATAATCAAACTCGGTACTATTATTAATTCAATCTTTAATTTCTAAATAATATTCTAATTATTTGATTGCATTATTTACCTGTGCAGATAAAGTAATCTCCATGCACGCGCCACAGCCATGATTGTAAATCCACCGCCGGAAATCGCCACTCCGAGTCCATCTCTTACTTCCGTTTGACGATGGACCACCCAGCAAGAGATCGCTGCTAGGATACTCAGAAACGGAAGTAGAGGTGCTGGCACCAGTAAGGATTCCGAGAGCTCGAACAGGAGTAGCAATAGTAACGAGATGCATAATAATGTTCTTGTATTATGCAGCGGAAGTAAGACAGTTGTTATTCTGCAACACACAGTTACCATAGGAAATACTTCATGTTTACAGAGCGAACTAGGTTATGCATGATAAGCATTATTTGCAATTAATAATACATTATAAGAATATCACTTTGTTTTTACTTGGAGTAACAATAGTAACGTGATGCATAATAACGTTCTTGTACTATGCAGTGCAAGTAAAACAGTCGTTACTCTACGATATGCAGTAACCATAAGTAAATCTTTCATGTTGACAGTACGAAATAGATTATGTGTGATCAGCATGTTAATTGCAACTATTACGTATTATAAGAATGTTACCTGGTTCTCTGTATATCAATATGTATATCTTTCTATTTTCAATTAATAAAACCGGTAATGTATATCAAGTAACACTACACGGTATCAAGTAGCACTGTACACTCACGACGCATAATATATCACGCATAATGTAATATAAAAATAAAGAATCAAATGAAATCCGAAACTTTCTGTGGAACTAATGAATACATCGAACCTGGTTCAGATTTACCTGTACCGCAAACTCAAGGAAAACCCAGCGAATGGGTCTCATTGACCACCATTAAAATTCTGACAACGTCATCGATGACGTAACCGAATTCGAAGAAGTTGTACGTTTGCCACGATTCATTTGATTGTATAGCTACAGTTACTGTTGTATGCAAACAACTTATTTATTCAGCTTGAACTCCTGGACAGTAGCAGGAAACGTCAATTGAAATTTTATTAAACATTTTTAAATAGTTTCTTCGCGATGCTTGATGTACGTTAGGGAGTTCTATATATAGAGACAATTCAAACGTGGCATTCCTTCCTGGCAAGGAAGTTCTTTATATAAATTTGTACAGCGCATTGCTATTTAGTATTATTAGATTAACGGTCTATTCTTGTAGCATAGAGACGGTTGATTCAAATTTTAATATAGATTTGATTTATTCTAGAATATATTTGAATCGACATTGGCCAGGAAGTGTAATTCTTGAGTATCGTAAGAGGCGGTTGGTGCGCAGGGTGTATTATGCTTGCGGAATGAAACACGCATCGCACGTGTTTCAACTCGGCTTGGCGATTCTCCAGAATGGTAAACACGAAGAGAGTTACGAGGAAGCGGATAAAAGTTCACGCTTTCCTGGAAAACCCAGAGATTAATTAATCCATCGTAATATACATTATACTCAAACTAATAACGAATTCTTTTATGGAAATTCCCAGGTTTTAGGTTAATCTTTCTTCTTTTTTTCACTGTCAAATACGTTTCTTTTAATTACATTATCAATATTGTGGGGAATCACACAAGACACATAATAGTACATTACAGAGTCACGATATAATTAAGCATTCTTCAAATATGATAATATTTAGTTAATAAATATTGCATGTCAATATGGCTCTCGTTTCGAATAAAATTCACATAAAGTTTTCACCGTGTGTACAATCATTAACAGTAATTCTAATTAGTAATTTATGCAAAATGAGTGACTCACGTTGATCTGTCTATACGCACGCGTTTGAATTTAATAGCATTTGATTCAAGTAGTGCCGAATGACGGTTATAAGTATGCTAATTGTTATGGCGATACCGAGTACTAATTAGCATACAGGGTGCATTGAACAGCCTATTATTATCCAAGAAACAAAATGGATGATTCGTCACGTGCAGAAACTATCTAAACATCCAATGGATTTCTTATCCATATTTGAATAACAGTTTCTCAACATGGTATACTAGTATCAATACCATTTTCAGGGGCCATCTTCTTATGGTATGTCCTTATAAAAATAGTCCCCTGAACTTGTTAACGATACGGTAGACTTCCAATCTACAGGTTATAGCCAATCGAAAATCCCTTTCTCTTCTAAAATAAGCATCATGGACCACTATTGTGCAATTAGAGGAAATTCTTGAGACACATACGTAACAGCTATAACAAGATGAATCATCCAGGGACCATAGCGTAGATACATAAAACTATAAAGTTCCTGAACTCGCTCCACTTAACCCCATGTGGAATTCCCAACAGTGTTTTCCCCATGGAGAACCAACTTGCCGGATCGTTTCAATTTAATTAATTGAGACTTCAACGAATCATCCGTATAATCAAATATGATATATTATCTCAAAGTTTACTTACTTGCGAGTTTTCGTGCATCTGTACTTGAGTGACAGAATGCAGGCGATGAAGAGTGTTAAAACGACGACAAAGACGTTCACCAGTTCTACGAGACAGTCCCCGTGTGAATTGGACGTGCCACTTATACGAACAGTGGTACCATTTCCGCTTTTCCAGGACCACACAAGGTGTCTTCCGGCCGGTACCAGAAGACGGGATAACGAGCTCATCTCCTCGCAGATTCCCATAATGCTTGTCATCGATATTCACTGCTGTTAATCATATGTAGATTAAATGACGTTGACTTTTCATCCCTTAGAATAAGTCCCTTCGTCCATTAATTCTCATCTCCTTATAGTCACTGCTAATAAAGATCTCAATCTCTCTCTTAGACACCCTGCAGCTAATCCACGCGTTACATTTTCCAGTTGCAGTCCATCGCGCACTTTTAAATCTATGCAGAACAGAGGTGAACTTTGTGTAAAATGTCTGACAAACGTGCTGACTGCATACGACGTGTAAACACGTACTTAGTACGCAGCTAACGATATGCTTAAATAGTATACTCAGCATGCGTCAGATTAGAAAAGCCGGGAAAGACAATAGGAAGCTATTGTACACTTCCTCTCTTGAGTATATACTGATACCTAATGTTATGTAAGTATATATGCATATATATTTTTAGAATCATGCCAATCGAAGCATTTGAAACTTCCGTGCGATCAGCAACAGTGTCCTCTTCACATGATAAATTATCCTCGTTTATTATCACAGCATTTTTTCAGGCATAACACATCGGCCCCAGGTTTATGCGTCGCGTCGGTCCTGTCTTTCATCTGCCGCTCTTTAAACTGATCTGCCGCGACCCGTTTAAGATTAATAGCCAGTTTCCAGTGGTACGCGTGGGACTCGATGAATATCATGGAAGCACCAAACGTCACTTATTGAAGCCTTGAGACGTCCTTTTGTATTCTTTTATATCGCGTATTTTACGGCGTCGCGACGCTATTTCTATTATGCAAGGTAAATACGTTAATCCGTTATATACACATAGTAATCTTTGTACGCGAAAATGATGTCTTGGTTGATAACTGTCAAAATGAAAAAGGGTATTCCATTAATTTGAATTTAACTAAGTTATGGTTTTCACTAGAATAATCTTGTATCTGATAGGATGTGGGTCTGGCTATATGTATTTAGGTAACTGACCCCATGACAGAAAAGACCCCAGTGTTAATTGCTTATATTAACACCTCGGGCCCTTGCGACAGACGTGTTGAATACTACTGGGACATACGTGCAATGTAACGTGCTAGTTTTGGCAAATTTCTTTTGTCGATCAATTTATCAAATGCGAAGAAAAAACTGTATAGTGAATTTATCGAAGTGTTTTCATAGAAAATAATAATGGTAATTTATTAATTCTCTTACCTGGTACAGACGATGTTGCAGGGATACTCGTGCTGCTTCTGACACTAACAATTTTCTTTGACTTGTGCCAAGAAATCAAATGGCTTTTTGATTACGATCCAAATTAATCGAATGGATGCTGCAGGAGCTTTGATCTATTTTCGAATAGATATCTTTTGAAGTTTGACGAATCGTAAGGATTGCTGATGAATCAATTATTCACAATTGGTTGTTTATACACTTTTCAAATAAGATACGTCACAGGTGTTTCTACTTGATGTACTAACCACGTGTCTGAATCCTCGTGAATACGAAGAACAGACCTCTGTTCTTGTTGACGGTGCGCGCACTACTGACTAGTAAACGAAGAGAGAGCAGCTTCACATGGCTTCGCTACAGAGAGATTTTCTCATAGGTGAGTCACAGTCGTGGAATCGCTATCCCAGATCTTTGCTCATTGTTAAGACAGTAGTGTAAGACAGGCATCGTCGTTGTGAGAGAGATTTATACGAATTTTGAATTCGACGAATTGTTCACTAGTAAATATTGATATGGATGACATAACAATTTTTGGAAAAGAAACAATTCTTGGTATCGTCTCAATGTCGGTATAATGGTTTCTTTGAAACGTTTCGTAATTTTTGAATTTCGATGAAAATAATTTTGTTTCTCTTTGTAGTAAGCATGCTGGATACTTCATTCTTTGTCTTGTATTACATTATTAAAAGAAATCGTTGAACCGTATACTGGAGGCGGATATTGGGAATGCAGCTGAGTAAACATATCGTGTATTTAAAGCTGGGACAACAAACGAGACATAACAAGGTATATGGATTTGTTGCTCCCGAAATGGTCACGTTTTGAAAATGTAAATATTATAAATATCGAATGTGGTAGTATGCAAGTGACGACTGGTACGTACTGCCATGAGCATTGTGTATACATAATCGCATAACGTTATTCGTGCATCAAGCGGAAATAGAGAGTACAACAAAGATGATGATTTATTTGAAAAATATTTAATAATAAACATTGACAATATACAGAGAAAATACGCCATAAGAAGTCGCTATGGGAGTAGTAATAAGAACCTAACAACTGGTCCAGACTTACAAAATATCATCAAATCAGACAATGACGTAGGTGCTACGAGGACACCTCGACTTCCGCATTAAACTATCGACTTTCTTTCTTTTCTTTTTCTTTTTTTTTGTTATTTTCGAAACTAAACTCCGAGTCTGTTTTCATTTTCTTCTTACAATAATCATTATCCGTTCTTCCTGTTCGTGCAATGTGTTTTTATTCTCAGATACTCTCGTATCTCTGTGTTATATAGTAGGCATCGAGTTCTACATGAATTTACATGAAAATCCGTGTTTTATACTTTTAACGTACTCGTCACTCGGTTGCGCATTTTCATGTATGTATTTTATTCATAGACTCTAACTGCCATTTTCGAAATTTCCTGAAAATTTGCTCTATCGGAATTCTGATTTCTGCTGATTCATTTATTCAACCGTCACTCTCTGTCCGTCTTACGATTCAATTTGTTACACTGCGAGAAGCAAAAAAAACAATTGGCATATAATAGCTGATGAAAATTTTTCCCTTTTTTTTGTTTGCTTTGTTCTCGATGCTACTACCTTACTTAGAATTATTTTAAAGAGTGTGCTCTCGTTACTTGCTTGTCAGCCAATTGGCTGGTCCTATCAACATGGTTACTACATAGTTAAATCGCTACCTGTCCAGTTGTTAGTCAGCCAATTGGTTGGCAGGCCACACAGACCTTATATTAAACTTTACTTTATACACGCACGCACTCATTCTAGAAAGTATGCAATTTCATAATGTCATGGAATATCCCATTTCAAAGTACTCACTTTTTTTTCACGTTAATTATTCTCATTTAATAATTCAAAAAACATCGACGTGGCTTTGCCGCTCTCGTGTGTAATCCATCCGTGCGCCATTACTCTCGTGGAAGCTTGACTGACAAGAGATAGTACAATTTTATTGAAATAGTCGCCATTTTTTTTTCACTGCTATCTTCTATGACAGAAATATTTAAACGAGTGTGCATATATTTTTTTATCCAACAATTCCGGGAGACAAATTTTTGCGTTCAGAACGAATATCCAATTAGTAACGTAAACAGTTGATAATTGAATGAAAGTAATTATTGACAAATGTAAAAAAAATTGGGTGGATGGATTTTTTTTTCATTCTCTGTGTCATTGGAGTTTCGAGGAGAAATGCGCTACGGATTTTCACCTTTTTTTTTATTTCACTTTTTTTTTCAAGAGTCACGGTAACGCCACGTCCCCGTACACTAGGATATGTTGCTCGTAAGATGTGTCATTACGTAGTCATGTAGTCATCTAGAGTCATTTAAAAATTTTTTAACGGTATTACATCATATCGTATGGTGCGTATCATCGAATATTTTACATTGCGTTCGCTAATCGTATTCGTTTTTAATCGATGGCAAATTAATATCGGTAGTAGGAGCTTCTTCCATCGCATTTCCTTTTTTTATCTTCCTTTGTTCCTTGCTTAAGTCCTTCCGTGTTTATTAATAAACCCCTGCGTGTTACGTAAGCAGCGAGAAGATAAGAGAGCGAGCGATCGGTATAGATCGTTATGATCGTGGCTGATCGATCGTATTGATCTAGAGGGATAGAGGAAGGGAAAAAAAGTATCTGGAGAAATTTTCAAAATTTTTGTGCTGTTACTTTAAGGCGTACGGGACACGATATTTTTTCTGTCAAAACAAATAATTGTCCATTAAATTTAGCAACAATCATTACTATTGGAAAACATCAAGGAAGGATCAAGATCGTTTTCTAATCAAAGTGCTTAGAATAGTTTATATATCAAAGAAAAAAAATCATTCAATATCATATGACTAAGTCCATTACGAAATTTCACTTTGATTGGAAACGTTTCTTAAATAAAAAGATACTTTCAAAAAAGTTCTCCTTATCAGTAGTCGCCATTGAACATTTTCCACGTAATAAGGGCAAGATCGTTTATCAGTTGTCTGATAAAAAAATATCTGTCACGTTACGCAATAGGCCTGTCAAGAATGAAGCGACGAGGATGTTTTTTTTTCATTTCAGGATCAAAGTAAAGTAGACACAAGAAAAAATCAGACGAGGGATATTAACTGTGATAGTGGTGATAGTAATAGTTAATACTAGTAATAGTAATATAATAGTATTAATTGAAGAGAATTGTAGTTGTGCACGTGACAAAAAACTGACGGAGATATCGTTAAAGGCTTTTTGCAGGGGCCTCGTCTAATTTGAGCTTGACTTATACTAGCTGCTAATAGTAGTAGCCTACCGGTAAAGGTAATTTTAATTACGAATAGTATAAATCGTAGTTACAGTATATAATATACAGGTTTTGTAGGGCTGGAAATTTGGGGTAGGTCATGGGTTGTCGTGAGAGGGTGGAAACAATGGGATATATCGTAATATGAATCGGCACGCACCGCGGAAATTCGAATTGACGAGATTTCGGATCCCGTTAGAAAAAAAATACCGGAAATGCGACTTTGCAGTAGCGACGCATGACCAACTGCGGCCACGCACAATGCTGACGGATTGAGCGGAATTTAAAATGAGAGAGAGAGAAAGTACAGTCATCCTGGAAAAGCTTGTAGATTTTCTGTAAAGAATAAACATGACTAAGTATAAGGTTACTACTGAAAAATTAGACGCTATCAGCATTGAGCGTGAGCTGCGCATGCGCAAGTGCACAGATAGAGATAATGTACGACGGGAGGACCTGGCGTTGTTGCTAAGGACACGCGACAACAACGATCGGTTGTATTAGGTTAGATTAATGTTACGTCGAAGTATGTTCGTGTTAATTAATCCCTAATCAATCAGTTAGTTGATGAACGCATCGCTATCGCGGCTACCGCCAACTTGTTTTGTGCTCGACGATATTTACATGTGCTGGTGGCGCCATCCCACTTATACGCACAGTGATTTCCCGGGTGTAATCGGACGCTTTCGCACTATACTATACTAACCTAGCAAGTATTCGGATTAAAACGTAACGACGGCCCTATATATCTAATGTACTCCTAAACGAATCTTTGTCATATTTGGCTATTTTCCCATCGCAATATCTTTCCTTCCCTACAAACCCCAACTGTACTCCTCGCGAATCTCGACTCGCCATTTTATATTCTATTCGGTCATTCTTCCTCTTTCTCTCTCTCTCTGTTACTGTCATCCAATTACAGTCATTCGCACATGCGTACTTAATAATCTACGCAATATATATCTTCACTTAACTCTAATCTTAACGGGATATCACTCATTCGGCTCAATGTGCGTACCATTTTTTTTACTTGCGACTTATTTATCTTTCATATCCAAGGACTCTCACTGATTTCTCACAGCGTTGTGCCAGAGAGAAAGAATGAGAGGTCAAGGAGATGATGACCTTACCAATTCGCGTTTCGATATCGCTAATCGCTAATTAAACGCAGAGGATAGATGAGAATCGATTTGAGAAAAAAAGAGAGACTGTGCCGTATCACGCTCTTAGACTGTAATTATAGGGTTTGTATCTTTTATTAATAATCTGGCAAATTTTTACTTTTCATATTTTTTCTTCCTCTTTAACATTTCCTACTCAATTTTCACATATGCGAATTAGTATTACTTTTCTCCCGTGTCCCGACAATCCAGCCCGTATTTATAATGCGCGCGCAAGAAGTTTATGCAGTCTGTTGCGTCCGTACGTCGACGCCTTCCAGAACTTCCAAGGCGAACGCTACAAAGACTTCTGGTTTTGCATCTGTACAATAGTGCGCGGTTATCTCTAACACGGCCAGCTTTTTGGCGACGGGTCCGTGCGAACCTCTACTTATTTATTTAATTATTTATTATTTACTTCTTAACTGAGTACAATATTTTAATCGCCCGAGAACGATCCTCGTGAACGAATTTAATGAGTTTACGTCGTTCATGAGAATGCAGCTCTCGCTACGCTAACGTGCGCTTTTTTATCGCGGATACGATCCTTCACTGAGATTCCAGGGACAGTCGAAGGCATATGCTGCCTTACGATATTACATCAAAGTTATAGAAGATATAACAAAAAAAAAAGAAAAGAAAGGGATAAACAAAATTAACCAAAAAAAATATGGGAAAGTGGGAACGGGATGTATAGGTACAATAAGGAGGAAGTGAAAACAAATTTATATAAGGGAGAAATAGAAACGACGTGTCATGTCCGTTTTGGCGACTAACTAAGAAATAAATTAATTACACTCGATTTGGTTGATCCGCAGCTTTGTAAATTTCGTACCGATAAAGGTGGGGAAAAGAGTTGTGAAAGAGCGGGTGACAAGGGGTTGTTTTTTCTGATTTTTTTCTTTCTTCTTATTGACGGATTAGGATACTAATAGGTGGTATAAGGGAGAGGGATTGTAGGTACATTACAGGTGGGTGTATAGAGGTTGATAGGTTGATAGATTGCTCGTCTCGCATATCTACAGAGTGCTTTACAGAATTACGTTGGAAATCGCTAACGAATGCAAAAAAAAAACAAAAAAAAGTACAAAGGACTATGAGTAAACGCGTTTGATTAGAACCGGTTCGAGAATGATGACTAGACCCTGTTTACCAGAATCCGGTACGTCGGTCTAGGAGTTTTCCTTCCTTTTTTTTCTTCTTTTTTATCTAATAAAACGCTAATTCTATTAATCGTACCTAACGTTTGGTTCGCGACCTACACACATATTTGGCATAGAAACCTAACCAACTTACGCACGTTTCTAACAGCTAGCTACCTAGGTCTCATTTTACAATTAATCTTCCGCGCTACTCGTTCATACGGAAATATAATAATTGTAATAACGCGCACGACAAATCTTTCACTCCCGAGTAGAGCGGCAGCCCTTTTTTTTTACATTCTGAGGACGAGTGATCGTCCACGGCGCGTGCAACTGTGCTCGACAAAAAAACTACGTAATAAAAAAAAGGGAAGTATACAAAAAAAGGAATCAAAAAACGGTCAGGGTGGAAGCCGCGACTCGTACATATAAATATGATAAAAAGATTTTCTTACGTTTTTCCGTACGGAAAGCGAGTAGAGGAGGGAAGATAAAGAAAAAAAAAGATAATCAAAAGGACCATACTTTGCGATTTTCTATGTCAGATCAAGCATACACGCCGGACAAATTACGTATTTCTACCGAATAGACTACGTACTAACGAGTACATTGCAACGATACTACACGGGCTATATTACATTTTGACAGTGGCAATTTTACTTGTACAATTAAATCCCCGTATGCGATTTTCATGGTCGAATATTACAAACACCACGAATTTAATGAATTGACGCTTTCGCGGCATGTGCAGTGTTATCGAGAGAACCACTCGTCCTTTGACGGCTGCCGTTTAAGTGGCGGGCGCTTATCACTTATCATTTCGATCTGAACGATCCAGTCACGGAGCCACCCCGTTATTTTTGCCAGGATCCTCCTCTGCCTATCCTGCCTCGTAGAACTGTTATAATGAAAATTGTACGGTCCTCGATAGAGGCATGACATTTTTTTTCTCTATCATTCGCTGAAGAGCAACTGTTTCTTCCTTTGTTTGGCCAGGATCGCGACGACGAATTCGCGTCGTTCTTTTCTATCTTGTATGAGGAGGAAATACGGGACGCGAGGTTGACAAGTGTCGTTTACACGCTTCACTAGCTAGTAGTCGCAAGTCTCGAACTGTCCAAATGATGATGACAAAATGATGAGGTTCAGGATGACAAAGACGATGACGTTTATGATGACGATGACGACGTGCTAAGTGATGTGCTGCGAAGGGCTAGCGTCGACAGGTGGGGTTCCAGGCATCGCATTGGGGATGATGATTGTGTCGGTTTCTGGTCATGATCTGCTGAGTATACAGTAATGCCTTTACAACGAAGGCTTCCATTTAATAGGGTGTGAACCTGTTGTATCCACCCCTGTAGACCGTCGCCTGTTACAAACAAAGTCAAAGATAAAAATATATTAGTCCCCGTTCGATTTGGATCTTAGTCAATTTGTTAATTAGTATTATTTATTAATCAACTTACTCCGTAGCCAGCAACAGGACCAATACCATGTCCAAGGTAGGGATCAGCATACTCTCTGCCGTATCTGAAATATAATGATCAAATGAGACAACTTTCCCACTGTAATAATATTCCATTGGTTAAGTACGAAATAAAGAAAGGACCAGGATGACGTCATCTTTACCAGATAATAGTGTTCAGGATTTTTTTACAGGACTTTCAGGAGGGGTATCTTGCTTATCCTCGTGTCGTCTACTGCGCAAAGCACGACCACGACGGACTCTTCTGCAATATTTTATCAGGTCAAGAGTAAGGATCAAAGATCAGGAACAATAAACCATACGTCACAGCCAGGGATGAATTATTAAAAAAAGAAAATACAAAAATTTAATGAATTTCAGTAGTCCGCATCTTACCCAGCTACTGCTGCGTAACCAGCGACCGGCTGAGCTGCAGCCGCAGCCGCTCCGTAAGCTCGCGCCGCGACGGCCGTATACGTCGCCGCGGCGGCGTAGGTCGCCTGCTGGGTCGTCGAAAGTGGTGTCGTCTTCAATAGAGGTGAAGCTGCAGCAGCTGCTGCCGCCGCCTGTAACAACCACAACCCGCCATGCAAGCTCAAGCAAGCTGGAATACTAATCTCCGTCGTGAACGTATTACGCACGACGACAGTTACTGTCTCTACGTTCGTAAGATCAGCTGCCGGTACGATCTGGAGGAGATCCTGAAGGATTGACAAATACAAAGGATACGAGAGGATAAGGAACAAAGTTGAATATAACAGACAAGGAATACCAGTATTTAGGAGATAAATGGTGATGATCTTGGAAGATATCGAACGTTTTGTTGTCCGACGGGAAAATTCGATTTTTAGGTTATGTTTGCATTCCTGGATCTTTGGACACCTCCGGACGACCGACCTACCAAGTACGTGGAGCGATTAATGAATTAATTACCGAATTAAAGGAAAAGAATACGGCCAGGTAAGTAATAATACACGTGGTGCTGGGTACTGTTAAATTAGCATGCACAACGGAAACAATGAAGGTAATAAAATGGTGCAGTTGATTCGACAAATGTCACGGGGTGCATGTTTCAAAGTAACGCAAGGTAAAAAGGCAACGACTAAGGAGGCTTCTTAACTACGCTGAGAACTGGTAATCGGTTACGTGTATCGAGTGGCTTGGGTTTAATTAGCGTAAGCTAGTAACCTGGTGTGATCTGTAACTCGGATTGTTGCTGGTTATAATGGTAATGGTTACGAGGGTTGCGTGGTGTTTTGTTTTTTCACTCTCATCGATTATATCTAACGGGTACGCATAGAAGAAACTATATGCGCTAACTTCACGAAGTTTCTACTGGGTTGAAGTTAACGTAGACGAGATATGGCTACAGTTGAGAGGATTATAAGATTGAGGGACGACCTTGTTATTGTTACAAGTTGAAAACTTCTCGAAGACAACTTATCCGAAGTTTCTCACTGAAAAGGTACAAGTGCGTACAAGTTTTGCAGAATCGACGTTTTTTTCTTCGAAAGACGATAATAATTTTTTTATCGAATCCTCTATCAAGTTCTGAAATGTCCCTCGTTTAAACTTCAATAATATAAGCTGTTTGCTATCTAAGGCATTTACCAGGGATTTATTTGTCAGGTATCGTCCTGAGCCGATATATGAAATTGGGATAAAATAGTTTGAAATTATTAAAAAAATTATTAAAGACCAATAAACATGTATTACTTTCACCGGCAACTGAATGTTCGTTAGGGAAACGACAAATTTTTTTAAATAGCATCAAGAGTCTACGAATTTCTCTTACGCTCCGGCGGACATTAACGCTCGTGTAGGTTAGGAGAGCAGAGTGAACAAGGGTAAGTCATTTTCCAGCAAAAAGCATTAATGCCATCAGCTTCTGCTGAACGAGCATAGATGCAATCGAGTATTCTTGCGGTTTTTATTCTCTCCGGTTTCTACGTTCACCCACTCTCCGTCGTTCCGGTGCAACAGCAAACCAACCCAAGGGCCACGACCAGCGTAACTCCATGCACTACGGTCGCGTCTAGCTAGCGAAGAAATTGCAGTGGAAATATCAGACGAAACTTCTATAGTGAAATCCTATTGGCTCGTGGATTTTGCACGCGTTCATTTTACTTAAGGTCAGCTGGCACTTCGCACTACGGGTTTCTCGTGTGCTCGTAGTGTAATGTGCATCTGATTTATGACGATGAAGATAACCGACGGGTCGCGCCGCTTAACCTAAAATCTACGTGCATGCATCTTTGCTTGATATTTCTATTCGCGAGCGCCGTACCGGATTTCCGCGATGACTTTATCGATCCTCGACCGGAAATCCGTTTTTATCCCATCATCTCACGGCGAGGTGGACATAAGGGAAAATGGCTGAAGGGCTGAAGG
>JARQST010000104.1:662928-679568 GCA_030142225.1 Pachycephus smyrnensis
GTAATAGTAGTAATAGTAGTAATAGTAGTAAACAGTAGAGCAGTAGAATAGTAGTACTATAGAAGAGGTGGAACAGAGTAGCGAAAGGTCAGAGAAGGTTAAGGTTATACCTCCGTCTCGCCGCGGCTCTCGGGGCGAGGACGAGCGGTGCAGCTGCAGGAGATGGTGCAACTGCCGCCGCCGCAACTGCTGCCGCTGCAGCTGCCGAAGGTGCAGCAGCCCCTAACCAGCTCCATGGCATGGCCGGCAACCTGTATCCTGTCGAAAATATTAGTGCACTGTGCCCTCGGGATGATGGCGACCCATTTTAGGGTACTAGTAGTACTATTTGTTTAACAGTTAAATATACGACATTCGGTAAACACTTGTATTAC
Source organism: Pachycephus smyrnensis (assembly GCA_030142225.1). Lineage (NCBI taxonomy): Eukaryota > Metazoa > Arthropoda > Insecta > Hymenoptera > Cephidae > Pachycephus > Pachycephus smyrnensis. Next base: position 663,303 of record JARQST010000104.1, read on the forward strand.
ATAGAAAACATACGAGTAGTTTCGTTGTTGACATAAGGACGTAGGATGGGTAACACGTGGGGAGGATTTATCTCAATTTCTTTTTTTTTCGACCTGATAAATACCAGGAAATATAAACGCGCGCGATTTATCCACAACGGGAATTTTCGACTATGACGAATCGCGTGGGCGGTTGGTGTGATCAACATGTTTTTAAAGTTATTACGGAACGATGTCAAAATAAATTAAAAAAAGGGATCCGTCATATGTTCTGTGGATATTTGTGCGTGAGAGGTAACAGTGGCGCCCTCGGCCGTACGACGTAATTTCGCGTTACTATTATATTGTGGGATTTTGCCTGTGAAACTCTCAGAGTTTTGTAATTCGCGTACGAGAATAATCGTACGACAGAAAGCAAGGTGTATAATTGAACCGTGGCGAACAGTTGATTAAACAAGTTATTGTATACAGTGTATATCAGCGTATGCTCGACCAAGCATGCGCAGTTGCTTAAAAAAAATATAACCGTCTCCGATTTACTCGCAGTTCGCACGAGAGTTAGTCATTAGACTAAAAGCACGGAGAACTCGTGTACTCGGTGTTACGAGATATTTCATGAAAGTCGACATTAAATTACGAGATTTTCCAAAAGTTTGAACGTACGCACGTATACGAGCCTTGTACAAAAGCATTAATTATCCAACAAACAAAACCCACGGGGATTAGAATAAATTCAAACAATTTCCCCAAAACATTTGTTTTCTCTCATTTAGCTTTACATAACTTTCTTCGGTTTCCTGCGTCTGTATGAAAACTGAAAAAAAGGTCTTCCCTACCGGAGTCTCGCCCGTGAAGCTAAGACAATTCATAAAATTTCCGTTAAACTTCCCGAAGAAAATTTTGCGCGACGTTACCGACGTTCATTTTTATTTATTTTTTTTTCCCAACTCGTTAAGAAGGGACACGACGTTCTAAAGGGTAAAGGGTACATCAGGATAGGGGGGATCAACGTGGAGGACCATCACCGACGGCACAGTGCTGCGAGTAATTAATATGATTGAACCCTCCAGGGCGTTCGGAGCTCTCGGGCGAGCAACGAAGGGGTACGCGAAGAGAGGTTGGCTAGGTGAAAGAGGGGGTTGCTGGCAGGGTTGCTCCAAGCGATCAATAAACGCTGCCAGCCACCCCTGGACCACCTCTATATATACTATACTCCCTGAGAGCAGTGTGTCTGTTTCACTCCTTCTTCCTCTCCCTTTTCATACCTTTCTCTCTCGTTCTTTGTCCCTCTTATACCGTACCATCCCTATATTCAACCCCCTCCCCCTCCCGCCCTTACCCGACTCCACTCTCTTTCTTGCAGCTTTCTCTACTTCCCAAATGAGACTTCACTCTCACTCTCTCTCCGCATCCCTGGTATGCCGGCGACGCACCCCCTACCCAACGGGGGAAAGTTTTCATCCCCTTGTGCTATCGGCTCTTTCCCACCGCCCTCACTTGGCTGGCTCGTTCGTTCGTTGGCTGGATGGCTTACACCCCCAGGGCTGCCAACCTTCGATCGCATTATGTCCGATTGAAAGTTCGCGAGGGGACAACAGCCCGTATGGCACCAAACATCGTCGATGCAGTAGACGTCTATACTCCGTCGGGACGCGGTTTTGTGATGGGATTAGCTAGAGAGAGAGAGAGAGAGAGAGATAGCGAGGCACAACAGTGGCTCATAGGTATCAATTTGTCATATAAGCACGAGAGAGACTGTTGAATCGAGAGAGAAACCTGGAGGGTTTGAGAACAAAAAATGAATCAGGAGTGTACCGTGAGAAAACGTATCCCTAGGGAAATGTCAAGATGAATTTCTGGACCGAAGACACCGTAAATCGGAGCACGAGAGAAAATCTGATAACGTATAGATAACACTAAGATACTGATTTGATACTTTTTAAACTAGTACAGCAAAGCTGCGATATGCTTCAATCAATATGATGGAATACGTTTAATCACGGGACTATACCAGTGCCTGGTACATGCTCCTGATTTTCGACTGTGAATCTCTGAAATGGATAAAAAATTGTTAGTCAATATGTAAAACATACAGATAATAATAAATACAGCCTTTAGACTCAAGTCTGGATGCACTAGAACCACAGTCGCATAACCCACGAGTAAAGCAACAATAATTAAAAGTGTCTCCTTTCCAGATACAGTATAAAATGTAGTTGTTTAAAGGGATAACAAAAAGGGCGAGACAAAAGAAGACGAACCAGGAAACTGACAGAAAGAAAAAAACAAGAGAAATCATATGAGAATCAATTAAAACAAAAAAAGAGGGGCAAAAAAGGGGGGCGGGAGAGAAAATCTCAACTAGCAGCGAGCGAACGTATCGCGTGAGCGAGCGAGAATATAATCGGCCGTGTATATCTAGTTTTACGTAAAAATGCCAAGAAATAGTTAAATGCTCTATATAATGTAATAACGGGTATAGGAAACAACAGCGACAACAGCAAAAGTACATATGATCTTGTAAGCATCCGTTAAAGGTTTGAATTATCTTGCAAAGAAATATAACGGTCATTTCGCGCATTCTAGTGTCTTTTTTTCCTCTCACGGACATTCCATTGGATTTGAGATACGAGACAGCAACATAGTGGGGGGAGGAGGGGGGAAGAAGATTAAAAAAATAAATAAAGAATACAGAGTAAACGAATTCTACGATATAGAAGGCCATCAAAAAAAAAAAATGAAAATAGGGGTGGGTGCCGGCTTGGCAAATTAGCAACGAAATCAGGTATAAACAATAGCGTCTAGACGGTTGTGCGTACATTATGCACGTATGTAGTTCCAGTGCAGGGTAAACTCGAAACTATTTTTTGTAAAGCATAGGTAAACAAGAGGTGTTCCAAGATTTCAAACGACTGCGAGATTCAACCGGGACCGTTTTCTTCCTCGTTTTTTTTTTGTTCGTATGCGTCTCTTTTTACTTTTTCTTCTCTTTTTCCATTGTCACGCACGCACACTCACACGCACACGCACGCACGTTTATACAGAGTGATTCAGAAAGTTACGGAACGACAAACAACTGCAGCTAGTTCTTTTCATCTTTTATGACAGCCTTGGATTGGTTTATTATTCCTGAATAACCCTGTATAGACATATATCTGTATACATATATATGACTACATAATACGTGTATATAGTATATAATATATTTATGTAGACAGACGACGGACACGAGTGGGAGTTGCTGATGCCCGTGATAAGGATCTCTAAATACCTAAAGTATATCTACACGGCAATTATTAAATATTGCTGGCGATGCTTTTATGCGCTCGGTCGGTAACCAATTAATTAAATAGCAAATGCTAACGAAAGGCTGGCATTGTTTCATTTTTCTCAGATGCACTGCTACAAGGCCAATCAGTCTACTGCGTGCGCGGGAAAATTCAAAAATTCGACGCCTCGTCGAACCCCGTCTTCAGCAGATCATACACGTGAACCAACGTTCGAGACTCCACTTGGTGTTTTTTGAATATTATTTTTTGAATTTATATTTTTCATTATCTAACAGGCGTCATTCACAGCAGCGTCGAGTGTCATCATTTCCGTCGGCGCGAATTAATTACTTACCGCCGAAATACGGTACCTTCTCGAGCATGCAGCAATCTCCCCCGCGACGTCTGGGCGTCGCGTTCTCATCAACTAACACACCGTGCCACGATCATTAACATTAATCAATGTGAACGAAGGGTATCGAAAAATTAAAGAAAAAAAAAAGAAAAAGAGAAGAAAAAGGAAAAAAAAATGAAACGAGAACCGAAATTTTATGACGAAATCGATAGAGTCTGGCGCGACTTACGGACTCTGGCACGACTCGTGCTGACAGTACGAATAATATGTTTGCGTACCAAATTTCCAAAGTAGCGATTTTTCGCATTTTGGAAAGATGGACGTAGCGCGAGACGCGTGCTAGAATTCGTGACCAGATAACACACAACACGTGAAACTATAATATCGTAAAGTCTAATCGATTAATATATATATATGTATGTATATATGTATATATAATAATATTCACAGGTGAATCTCATATGAAGGCAAGCCAAGGCCACGACATGAGACGTGCAAATTAAAAAAGGTAATAATATTAAAAAAGCAATTAAAAAATTCTCTCCCAAAACCGCTCCAACCACAACCAAGCACAACCACAGGCAAGGTACGGGCCTTTGTCAACGAGACAATCATCAACCAGTGAATGTGGCGCATTACCGTGATTATTATGTAATAGTAAAAATTAAAAAAAAATATATATAGAGAGAGAGTAACAAGTGTATCAATCAATCTCAAGTCAATCAATCCAATAATGGCGTGATTCAATATTAACAGTAGTTGCAGTCAATAAAATGCCAATCGAATATTAATCGGGTAAAATGATCAGGATTACAAAAGAAGGTAAATAGACGATAGGAAACGAAGGATTGCGATATACAGGATGGAAATGGGACGTTTTGATTAATTTTTTGTTTGGAAATATGGAATCAACTATTGGGGATGACGGTGGAAGAAAAAAATTGACAGAAAAATAAAGAGGGGTGTGTGTGATATGTACCTGGGGTGAGATTGGGTATATCAAGGGTGGTTCGCAATTAAGTTAATAATAATTAAAGTACAATAATTAATAAATTATACGTATTATGTACGAAAATACCTCATGCTTTACCACTGGATAGAGAGCCCTAAGACTAGCTACTAGGCGAGAATATCACTGGTTTTGTATTTTTTTTTTTTTACGTAAAAGCTATTTGGCCAATCGCTGAATTTGCAACACCACCAACGGGGTAACGTCATAAACATGTAACTGAACGCATATGATCATCACACGTTGATACGTATGTCCTTTTTTAATTTTTTTTGCAAAATCCCCCTTTCCCTCCATTTTTTCATACACAACCGAGGAATTCAATAATCTCTCTCCTTCCATCGTTCACTTCTTGCATTTACTTCTTTTCCATGTTATTTATTTAAAAAATCCCCAAATATCCGGTGTTCGTCTGATTCGGCCATTTTTTTCTCTACTGCCACGCACGCAATACGTATGATATGTATATCTATATCGTTTCTACTATTTGAATGGATTGTCGGTCACGTTTCTGTTAAAAGTTACATATGACTTCATCGCGAAAAGTTATGACAAAAGAACATAAATATATACGTGTGTATATATAGGTATATATAACAGAGATATTTGTACATATGCAAGGCAAATTTTTTTATACTTATATTTTCTTCTACTACGCATGTGCAAATAGATGCGCGCGCACGCCGATGCAGCTATCGCTCGCAGCCATATCTCAAAATGAAAACTCTATTACTTTCGTCGTTGTCTATTAGAGTATATTACGTGGTACAAGTATACAATTTGCATGCAGAGCTGGGCAATTATCTAAGGTATATAGTAAACCCACGCGCGTATCATTCCGAAAAAAGTAAAAGCTTTGTAATAAGATAAACTCTCAAAGACGACCCACGTGCGTATAATACGTAGTTAGGTTATGTTACTATATTCAGACGTAACGTGTGTCTATGCAGAAAATTAACTGTGGTAATTTCTCACGTTCCGTGGCTAATTGGATATGTAATTGATGTTATATAGGGTGCGTGCCGAATTACAGAGTGTTTTGGAATACAGAGTAAATTGTAGTTCCTACATGAAAAATCGAACATACGAGTGACGCGAGATGCCAATATGGCGTCCATTCGTGCTTAAGAACTTCCACGTCACCTTTAAAGCGAATATCGTTAGGGCTCAGAAGAAACGAATGAGTGACACGCGAACCTTGCGAAATTAGTAACTGTACTTGAGGGTTCTGTGCTTTTTATATATATTCGCGACAATTCCCGTCGTGCATTCCGTGAAATCGCGATAATCGTCTGCGTCCCCGGTATTCGTGCAATTCGACTTTTTTTTAACATTTCAATTGACACTCCTTTGATCTTGACGTTTCTATGTAATTCGCATGCAATTTTCAGTTCGAACACTCGAGAGTCCCTCGTTAGAAGAGGCAACGAAGAAAATGACGGAAAAGGAGAAAAAAGCGTCTGCTAATCTTTTCGCGTCCGTTACGAACACCCGAGAGAACAGTAGGATAAAAAGAAGATGAATTAGCGAGAAAGGAGATTGAAAAAAAAAAATAAATAAACAAAACGAAGGAAGAAATCGCAATCAAGAATAAAACTAGTTACCGGATAAAAGAGCAGGAATTGTTGAAGAAACTTTTCTACGTTTTTTTTTTCTTGTCTCCTTAACGAGTTTCCCACCCCCTTTTTTTTCATCCCTCATGCGTTCCCTTTGGTCGCGTCCCTCCATCAAATTCTCATGATCAATGCCCATACATTAAGGCTACTGACGTGACTGCAATTCTTTTATAAATTTCGCATCAACGCGAGAGCCCGAGGATTTGCGAATAATAAGAAGGGAATTCATCTTTAAGAGAAAAGGAGAATAGACCAAACGATAATGTAGGGGAGAAGGGAAGATGTGAGAGTGAGAATGAGAGAAAGAGAGAGAGAACGAGAAAAATAAGGACAGAGTAAATTCAACGAACCAACCCCCAGCCGTTGTTGACGTAACCCAGGAGGAGATAGAAGTGCATTCAGCGAAAAACCGAGAGTAACACACGAACACTGACTTGATGCAAGTTGCATGCTTTGAAATTGATAAAAGATCTCACGTATGACGTATTCGTATTCGTTTTTTGGTTTTACGGTCTGTCCATATCGACAAGACCCCTTTATTTTTGTTCTTTATCATAATTCAAATGAATAATTGTATATCTTCAAAAAAAAAAATTCGCCTATCTTTTATAATTTTGTTCATTGTTTTTTTTTCATGTTTTTTTTTGCAATAAAAGTCATCCTCACCACGCGTCACTTCTGTCGCGCGTACACGTGTATATCTAATAATATTATACTCATTATTATTGTACTATATAATAATTATTCTCACGCACATGTATAAAAAAAAGAATCAGCTCTACTATCACTAATGTATTATCGTAAAGCAACGCACGACGATGACAATATCATTTCTTGTTTTTTTCTTCTTTCTCTCATACTTAAATGTTAAGTCGCATCTGTCTTTTCTTCTTTTCGTTCAACTCGTGTAAATAAGTCTTGTAAAAAAATACTGCATTCTGGTACACTGCGCGAATTCATTTTTACGGCGTCAACTCGCGATCATTCTGTAGTCTTTTAGGTTTTTTTTTGTTTTAATATCAATCAGACCGTTGGTACTCTTCGGATTTTCTTTGTCTTTTTTCTTTAAAGTTTTTGTACGCTCCACACACACACACGCGCACACTTTCACTGATATTTATATATACATATGTATATATATATATCTACGCATTCTACCTGACAGGTATTTTTGTTTGCGCAACAATTTTCTTCATTTTGTCCATTTCTTTTTTTTTTATCCAAACGTGTGACCTCGCAAAATGAGGATCCGCGGTCTGCTGTATTGTTTGTATAAAAATTTCATGTGTTACGTAACGCCTGCGTTCTTTTCCGAGAGAAAGGAAAAAGTTTGGCTAGTTTACGGGCTCGTCTTTCCATTTCGTACATACAGGTACTGCGATCGATATTGTAAAATATTGTCAATCGCGTTAAATCCGCGGATACTCGAATTTGCGCGGCCACGACGCAATCAATCGACAGTGTCACAATTTGTAATTGAAAAGAGAATGCGAGTGACGCGCCGTAATGGCGGCCAGAATAAAATGCAAGATAAGTGACGTTATACACGCAGTGTCTCTTTTTTCTCTGACGTATACATAGAGATATCTATTCTGGTATCTATATTCGTAATAATAAAAATTGTCTCACTAGGAAATGTTACCCTGTATCGATCGGCCGAAAAAAAGGTCGGCCATATTGGAGAACCAAGAGTCGAATAAAAAAAAATTAAAATTATTACTAATTATTATCAGTATCACGATTGGAACAATGGCCCGAGGACGTAACGTAAAATTCATGGTTTTGTTATCGGGCCATACTATCCGTGGAACGCTTTGAAGTTACAGAAGGAAAGACGAAGATAGAAGTATTTGGAGAAGAATAAGTAGTGGGGGAAAGAATAATTAATGGAGGAACGAGAATTAAAAAAAAAATTAAAGAAATTGGAAACAGAAACGTTAGAACGAGATAAGTCGCGGAATATACAAAAAAAATATGACAATACTATTTGATACCCTGTAGTCGTTTCCTTAATATGTAAAAAATTAAATTAAAAAAAGGAAAAAGAGAATCTAACCCAGTGTCGCAGCGCTTCGTCATTTTTATCCTTATCCACGCGTGAGCTTCCTTTGCCGTGATGCCTTAGGCCGTCTTTTAAAAATCATTTTCAAACTGTCATTCGCAAAATTCAATTCGACGATTATCTGCCACCCTGTAAATCCCATCTTGAATCTAAACGTGAATTCGACAATAAGGGAGGTTGCGGATCTCAGCGTAAATCGAACGAGTGGTTGCTACGCGATTAAGGTCTATTCATTGGTATGTATGTGTGTATATATATAACAGAGGGTACAATGTATTATAATATATATATAGAGGATACAGTCTCTTCAAAATTTTATAGAACATTTCCTATCCTCAAATACTGATTTCGGCAAGTCGACAATTCTCTCCATTTAGGAAATGGTGGAAATACAAAAATTTCGAGGCGACAAATGATTCGTCATTATCGTTACTATAACACAAGGGATGACAATTTGACGGTTCGTTAAACAATGACGTACGTCATTTATATTTCTTTTCTCTATTCTCGCGCGTCACGATCAACAATGTAAAGATGGCGGAAAGTGACAAGGTTTTTTTCTTGTAAAAAAAAAGAAAACTAATTGTCAGATGATTTGATTCTTTTTTTATATTCGCATAATCATTTTTCGAGAATAATTTCGCAACGTTCAAGTAAACGGTATAAAAACTGTAATTTAGGGAAAAAGAAAATGGCTTAGGCATTCACGGCGTGAGGTAGGCGTCAACGGCGGCCTGATTTTTTTTTCGTAAAAATAGACTAAACCTAACCTTACCCTATTCTATTTTAAACCCTGCCTTAATCTTAGAGACCCTAATAAAGGAAGGCTTGACACTTTGTTAAAATTAATGCTCTCTCCTTGGCCTAGCACTGACCGATAGGCTCTCATCGCGATGACCCTTTTCTTTGTTTTTAAGTAATCTCAAGCTTTCTTGCGTCAATGACGATTCGACTCAACATAATCATAATCGACAATCAGTGTGAACGGATTCTCGCGAGACAATAAAACGTGGATGGCAGTGATTAGAATAAATAAAAGTGGACCCACCTTGACTGCAGAGAGTATATCAGCGAAACCTAAATTTCACACGCGTCGAGGACCAATGCGCGTCAGTGTTAAGCCGGCATTTTTTTTTTAAGAGACTCCGACGCGAATGCTAAAATCCGTTATTGGAAACATTCAAAAAAAAAAAAATCGCGAGAATTATCAAATTTCTCTTAGCCTCGATTCCCGATTAAACAAAATAATACAAAAGCAGTATTTCTCGTTACTGTCCCGCGATTGGCTTACTGGAGTATTTAGCTTTCGCGTCATATCCGTTTGTTACGGATATCGGATGAAAAATTATAAAACTCGAGAAACATCGAGAGGGAGAGAGATAGATAGATAGACAGATAGAGATAGATAGATACAGATGGAAAGATAAAATATGGATATGTATATATACGTAAGTATATAAAAAGAGATAAATAGAGAAATAGAAAAACGTTATCGTTAATCTCTATATATGGCATGTACTCGGTTTTGCTTGGTCGTGGTATCTTTTTTGTTTTTTCATTTTCTTTTTCTTTTTTTGTAGCGGCTCTGGGGTCGAGTACTTGAAAGTTCAAATGGATTTTCAAGTTTTTCTGTTTGTTTGTTTGGCTTTAAGCGGTATTGCGAGGTTGTACGGTCACGTTTTGATATTCTATCTTTTTTTTGTTCTCGTTTCGAATGAGCAGCTTTTTGAAATATCGGAGACGCCTAGGAGAACCCGTGACAGTTCTCGCGTATTTCGGAGTAAAGAGTCAGGAGTGCCTCTTCAGGCACGTCGTGGATGCACCTACCCTCTGGCCACTGGACGCATACTGAAACATAGGAAGAAAAAACAGAAAAAATAGTAATTCTTGTTATTTCCTTTAAAAAATTTTTATTTTCTATTCTATAGAACGAAACAAAGTATCGATGCGAATGGGATATACGTGTATTAACGTGTACGGGGAAACAAAAAAGAAGTTTCAAAAATGTCATCAAAAGCTCATCGATGCGTGACGGAAAAATAAAAACAACATTAACAATAATAATGAAGACACGCAATTCAGGCTTTTCAGTCGTACAGTAGCTTTCAGCCAGAAGCTCCCATTCAAAGCTGATAATTCAGCTTCGCGTGTATTTCGTACAATTTTTTATGCAAACGATAGTCAATCAATAGAGTTCAGTATGTGTAAACAGACGTACAGAATATTACGTGTGGAGGATACAGTCAATGAAATAGTGAATAAGAGAGGTTAATGCATGTGTATACATATATATAGTTGCATAATGGAGATTTGAATGAACGCTAGGAAAAATTCAATGGATGTACCATTGATATTGATAGATACGATGATTTCCATTAGTAACTGATATATAATTAAAAGGGATTAAATGAATAGTGAACATTTTTTAAGTCATCGATAAAATTTTTAATGCACATAGGATGGTATGAAGCATTCCCGTGGTCATTTTGGAGAACGAGCGAAAACGGTGAGAAAGTTACATTTTTTAAAAATTATCTTTGCGTCACTTCCGGTTCCGTGTAAAGTGCATTTATCACTTTGATCTAAGAGCATCTGGCGCGTCCTGGATAGTCAACGACTCGGAATAGTCTAACAAGCGGACTTGGCACGCTTGGCGTGAGCGTCGCGGCGTCGAATTATCGCGAGGTTCCAGTCGTCGCCTCGCTACTAGTATAATTAATAAGCAATTTAATCGTGGGATGATTACAATTAGTACGTCATAACTGGCAATTAGGTATTTATTTCAGAGGGTTGGGGAGGGTGGTAAACGATCAGCTGGGATTAAACGTGGCCGAAATTATGACTGCGAAAAATCTCACTACGGGTTAGGTATACATATATACTTACGTAGTACGTAAGGCAGTTATATATCTATGTTTATTTCCTATTTCAGAGTTACCTATAACGATAAAACTAGGGTAGATAAGTGTATATATGTATACACAATTCGAGCGTCATAAAGAATCTGTGACGTACCTACTTAACCCAACCTAATTTGCAGCCCTTGGGAAGGTTGCTGAGCAGTAAATTCTCGACCATGTAAATTTTCATCGACTGTGTGCATAGGGTGTATTGGAAAACATCCCCTGAGTTAACCTTTGACCCTATGCCAATAAAAGAGTACAGGCAGCTTGAGAACGTAGCTTTAAGGTCTTGGAGGGTCCATGGTACAGGTTTATCAGATTCTTATTCTGTCTGTCAACGATAATGTATCTTAATCCTTGATAGACCTTATTTCTGAATTTCTATACAGAACCTCCCTCAAATACTATATATATATATGTAAGTACAACGTAACCTGTACGATTTTACACGTAGTGAATCTTTTCAAGCTGCCATCTTTCACTCTTTACCACCTTCCCCCTTCTTTTGCTCTACCCTCAGACTGCCATCCTTTACGAGCACAGGGGTTGGTATCACCGCTGTTTCCGTGTTACACGTTATATCCCAGGGACGTGTAAAACCCCGAAAATAGATCATATTGTTGTAGACAGGTTACCCAGGGTCCAGAGAAAGGGTTTTTGGGATGCTGAGAAGAAAAGAGAAAGAAAGAGTAGGAGAAAGGAAAGAAAATGCGATGATGAAAATATCGCAAGGAAAATAATGGCTGTTGTACACGACTAGACCGCAGGGCTTGGTACGAGCGAATATTTTCATGAAAAGAATCTTAAGGGTAGGAAAAAAATAATGGATTGGTACAAGGCCTACCCCTCAAGTTATATATATATATTATCAAGAGATGCTATTAAGCGATTCAGTCGCGTGCGAGAAAATCGTACGGTGTGAATTAAATCAAAGTGAGACAGACACGTCGTTATCCTAGCGATAAGGAATTGTAGAGTCCAAAAAAATGGAAAAAATGATAAGAAAATTCCCATGAGAATACTATAACGTCAGGCAGAACGAAAGAAGGCTTGTTCGTGAGATTAATCGGTGCATCGCGTGATACTGGTTTCCATATATATATACATTTTTTTTTCGAAAACTAGCGAGTACCAATAAAATAGAAATAATTCCCAAGGGTATACAAAATGGCGTGCGCGTCCATGCGAAATCCTTAGGGTTAACCATATCTCCTGAGAAAAACCTCTGACACTTTTGTGAGTTATCGCGGTCCTGTATGTGTTCTATATATAACCACCCTTCGTATATAAGGAATCGAGTAGGAAGTTTTGTCATTTTGTCGCGGATATCGGACCGAATGACGTCGACGTATATTGGCGTCTTGCCTTACGTCCTATGCCAAGCCGTGTTATTAATTTTCTTTCCCACGTATTATATACAATGTGTGTGTCGCTAACTTCACTCACAGACACTCCTGACTCTGGGATGCTGCACGAGGAACTCATATTAAAATCTCTAACTTCTGTTATAGTGCTACGGGATTGGTGGTAGTTCCTTGGAAGGTATCGACTTGGTTAACTATTCTCGTAAAGGGAGGGGACTTCGATGTTGGCAATTTCTGTTATACGAAGTCCCCTGAAACTTAGTACACTTGATGGGGAATAGGTGTACGTGAGACGACGCGTTGTATGGAGATTCTAAGTTCGTTAGGTTATTGACAAGTGACGTACAGTAGGATGCAAATATTATTGTAAGATTCTATAGGTGGTATATAGTGGGGATGTATCTTGTAATAGGTAAAACATTACTGTTACTCATATCGTGCATACTGTACTTTCTTCTGTGGTTTGGCATATTATTTTTTTAAGTATGAAACAATACAGGATTTTTTGTTGTATCGAAACTCTAAGTTTGTTGGACAAGTGACGTACAGTATGGTGCAAAAGTCATTGTAAGATTTTATAGTGGGGATGTATCTTGTAATAATTTTTAATTTTTTTAGATTGTTCAAGAAAATTTTTATTTGGTGCAACAACGAACAGGCAAGCAACGAATGCATCTCTGACGTGCAACATCCAGCACGTCACGACAGGCGAATGCAAGAATGTAAAATAAAAACAAGAAATCTATAGAAATCAACAGAAACAATATCGGAATGGACGTTTTTATCTGTTGTGCGGTACATTACCCAGAATACAATACTTCAGAAATGGAAGAAAAATATGAGACGTTTTCGCGTCTGTTCTTTGGTTTCGAAGAAAAGACAAATACATCAACGAATTATTTTTCCAAAGTAAAAAGAAAAGCAAACAAAAATTATTTCCATTAAAATAGAACAATGCTATTACGGATACAATGTAAAGTCCATATAAAGTTACACCACGAGACATATATCCTGATAATTCAATAACAATTTCGAAAAACATTTACGTGTACGTTAATCTTGTTCAAATGTCACATTAAGCTGGTTTATCGTCAATTATCAATTGTTACTATGTGGTTATCTACTCTGGTACAAACAGTGCAAGAGTAGCTGAACAAAGATACAATGTGTAAGTTACACAAATGAGAAATGTGGACAGGATTATTATGCACATTATGACACATAAAATGTATCTAGTGTCCATAATAAATAGTACATCAAAGAAGAAAGCGAAATGCCAAGTATATAGAACAGCCAACAGAATCAGAGCCAGATTGCGAAGAGCACTGTTAGAGAAAGATAAAGACAAATCCATATATATATAATATATACTATATATAGATATGTATTAATATATATATATATATAGAGAGAGAGAGTGTCGAGAGCAAAGAGAATCAGAGAGACAACATCGGGATAATTTGAAGAGAAAGGCTCACCGAGAGTTGGCACCGATCCATTCCTAGCTCGAAAGACTAAATCCCGAAAACGAAGATGGCCGACTGTATAGTGTATTTTTTATATAAGTCCTGATTGCTTTCAAAGATGGCGCAGGGTAGGTACTCCCCTTTATCTCTATTTCTCAACAAGGAGTGTACCTACGACCTACACCTTCTTGTCTCGTGTATAAGCATCTATTCTATACTTGAGGGGTGAATTCTACCACCTCCGTCGTACTTGCTTTTCCCCTCAACCTCACCCAAATCAACTCCAATGCTTTACCTCAGACTCCCCTTTTTCCATTCCCCATTTTCACCCTTCAACCCCCCCCCCCCCCCGTGTTTCGCGATCGACACGCTCTCGCATGCGCTCTTCGCGCTCAACAACAAAATGCCCCGCGATAGGCTCGTCCGGAAATTTTACCCCATTTTCAACGGCGGGAACAAGCATCTCCCCCTCGTTATGCTGACACGTTCCCTTTTTTCTTGATGCTCGGGGGCATTCTTTTTTCTCGCTTTCCCTTCTCTGTATCTTTGCAATTTTTTTTTTTAATGGAAATTCCTCGCGTATAATGTTACCCACTTTTTGGTATCTTTGACTTGGGAGGGTAAACCTCCCTTACGGAATCCCTGTACGGATGGAATACGATAAATAAACAGAAACAAAAAATTAGGGGTCGACTGTCAACCCTTCGGCTATACAAATTTTACGTACCCAGTGCATAGCAAGAATGGATATTTATGCGGGAAGATTTGTACGGGGGAGTAAAGGGGAGGAAAAACGAAAAGTAGATGATATATATAACGTGGTAGTTAAAGTGATAGGTAATATCGATACTTTACGTGTTAATCCCTATCGGTCGACCAACAAGGCCATTAGTTGATGGAGGATTTTTCTCGACGTGATCAAGGGTGCGTAAAAGGCTTCGGTAAGTTAAGCCAAGCGGATGGAAAGGGTAAAAAAATTTGCAACAAGAGAGCGAATCTACTTTTCAACAATTTTCATCGTCGACCGCGAATTAATAATACAGTATTTGATTCAGACAGGGGTGGTTTCATCCCCAGCACGGGGGGGAGGTGAATTAAAAGTTATCGAAAGCTTCTCAACATTCGCTGAAGCCTTTTCAGGTTGCTGCGGAAACTTTGTAAATATGAAAGACTTTTAATTTCAGGGATTGTGAGCTCAAGGTACTGTATAGAAGGTAGTATAAGGGTTGGAAACCTTGCGATGACGTTAAGGGTAGCTGGGTATATGAAAAGATTTTGGAAAAACTTTCTAATAAGATATTTCCGAAAAATCGAAGCGCCGCAGACTCAGGCTACTTTGTTGATTTAATATTGAATCGCTGTCGCTTCTTCTTTGTTTTCATCCCTTACATTTTTTACGTCTACTACCGTTCAACCACATCCACGATAAGAAAGATTATTCTAAACCGGTGAAATTGCTTCCCTCGTACGCCGGGGGTTGCGCTTATCGGGAACGTCGACTTCAATTACGCTTCTTTTCTTTTCCCACGGAAATATAAAGAGGGGAATGAGTTGTAATTTTTAGCAGGGACAGTCAAGGGGTAAATACAGGTTAACAAAAATTTTGGGGGATGAAAAGAAGTGTGAGTAAGAAAAAAGCACAAAGCATCATTTTTGACGCATGCGAAATATTAATCGTAAAAGAAAAGTCCTCGTTACTTTCCACTTTCCAGTCTACCCCATTTAATTTCATTCAATATGAAATTTCGAGAATTAAAGGGAGGACAAAAAATTCATCTTACATAGTGAGAGGAGAAATTTCACAGTTTACAAAAGAAAAACTTTCTAAATCCACTCGTGAATACAGGCAGCTAAGGGCTGTATAAGTAAAGTCGACATTCGAAAGAGATTTCAAATAAAATTTCCATTTTCAAAATGTTTTCCATCTTCCTTGAAAGGTTACGGAATCCCTAGGAAAATCGAATCCCGATAAATATCTTGCGTAACCCGAAGTATCAAGGAAGAGACCGAGCAAGGTTCGCGTGAAGGCTTTTGATAAAAAAAAATTCTAATAAAAAAAAATCCGAAAAAATTTGAAAAGCATATCCACGAAGTGCCGATTTTGAATACAATAGAAATAATGTAAAAATTGACCTATGACCTTCAATATGCATAAACACCTACCCCATGGCGACTTTCACAAATATATACGTATATCTATATGTGGCATAAAGAATCAGGTCAGAGAAACAATAAACGGGAAC
>JARQST010000104.1:682806-705393 GCA_030142225.1 Pachycephus smyrnensis
TGACTGATCCTTTGACGTATATTTGAATATCTAAAATAGCGCCAACTTTGAATTTTCATTGACGCATTAAAGATTCTAATAGCTAATGTCGAAAACGCAAATATAATTTCATCTGAAATTACCTTGTTTTTTTTACACTTTCTATTTCTTGCTTAGTGTTTTTGCATGACTTTTGCATCGTCTCTGTATTTTTTTTTTAAGAATTGAATTTAATCATTCAATTCCTTTTTCTCATGGCCACCGATCACCGTCCAAATTTCCGAGCTGCATGGACGGCCTTGTTACCGAATCTCCCTTCCACCCTATACTACCCTGAAGCAATTTGCATTTTACAGTGGGCATGTCCAAGGGGCAGCAACCGAAAATTTATTGGGACACTCCAACTGAAATCATGGCAAAAGCCATTTCCAATTTCATTGGCGAATCTATTGCTGCGATTGTGAATGGGTCTCCGTCAATTGAATACGAGACTCAAGTAGAAGGTCTGACTACGCCTTTCATGAGAACGAACGGGTACGATATTTTTTTTTTTGAGAAAATATACTCAAGCGAGAATTTTAAGCTTAGCGCTACGAATGAAATTTCATTCCAATTTAATAATTTCTTTTTTTCGACGACGCAAAAAATGTCCAGCTCCTTTTCCTATAATTCACGAAAACGAATTCGCCCTCCCCGTTCCTTTTCATTTCGCGAAAAACCCTTTATAAGTCCATTAATAAAATTGATTAAATTCAAAACTCCCGGGATTCTCTTCGTCTCACTCCACCGCCCTTCTCAACGATCCCCCCGGTCCACCCTCCAATTACTCTTGCATCCCAAAGGAACCTTAAGGCGCAACTCACGATAAAACTTTCCGCCTCGACAGCTGTCAAGGGTGGGCCCAGAGAGTAAGAGAGACGCTCCAAGTGATTTTCATTCCCACCTAGTAATCACACGCACCGTTACGCTCGCGATTCGCAGAATTGCAATTACGAGTGGTCGAAAAAAAATTAATTGCGCGATAATAAAAATCTCCAAAAATAAATATGAAAATTTACATCAACGATACCTCGGAGACGCAATGAAAAATAACGAAATGAAGAAAAACAAATGAAAAAGCAACATTCCCAGGAATGCAGGTCACCCCGTCAAGTCTAATGATCTACGATCCTCACGTTCATTCCGCACTGCATCTTTTTTCGCGTAAAGAGGAAAAACTTGCAAAATCCTTAGCAGGTAGGTAAAAAAAAACTATTCACGATGGCCGACACGAATCAATACGTAGCTTGGTAAACCTCGTCCATTCTCGTTGTCATCCACGGGATGAATAAGTAAACTGGATTTTGCAAATTTCTCGCAACCTTGCCACCCGTTGTATAACGTGGCCGCTTCCTACCCACCGCAACCACCCTTCCACGCGTTTCATCCCCCTCCCCCCCACGAAATCTGCATAAATTTGACTTGCTAAGCCAAAAACGCGCCCGCCACTAGTCGACACGCTCGTCCCATGTTCTATACCTTGTAGCGCACCAGGTAGTATTGCCAGAATCTCAGTCAATATACCATAGGGCCTATATGCACGAGTATTTGCGACGAGCAAAATAAAAAAAAGGAACAAGCCTGACTTCTATGCGAAACCGTTACATAATTAAGTGTAACGTCATTTCCTTGCTTTTCTTTAGATGTTTCAAAGAATCTTGAGCATTTCTCGTGATATATCTTGCATGAGTCCATAGGCCACGTGGTAGGGAATTAATTTTATTTCAAAAATACACTATAACGGATTCCTTTAACACGTGGGACCTACCTAGCGTTATGTACAGGCCATGTACACAATACGCGACACTTTTACAAAAGCTCGTTCATTATGATAATGGAGTATTGAAGGCGTATCCGCGTATCGCGATTCATTCCGCGACATAAAGGGTCGTGCTTAAAACAACGACGACGACAGTCATTGGGATGCTGTGCGCGAGAGTGCGAGTTCCGTTTGTATGCAATGAATAAAAGAAAGGTAAAGTTTTTTTAAATCCCATTGAATTAACAACGTCAGGGCACGACCCTGTCTCTTGGGTCGACTGTGTGAACGACTCTGGTGGGTACGCAATGAAGGACAGTAATATCACAACGACCCTAGGAAAATTCCATGTAAAGTTCGTAGACACAAAAGACTGGAGATTATAATGAATTTTTCAAAATTTTACACGAAAGACGTCACTGCACAATATATCCGAGCGAGACTGCAGATACTTTTTCGCGTAATAAAGGTCAGACTTGAATATAAGCGGCTCGATATACAAAGTGCGACATATGAATCCGGCCTAAAGGAAGGAAAACATGATATATATATATATACACACTTTGGAATTAATAACGCGAAAGATAATCCTTTTATACGCGACGTACATATAGCTACGTGCATACGTAACAAGTTCGTGCTGACAAGTCGGTAATGAAAAAACAAAGTGAAATAACGAAAGAAAACAAAAAGAAGCAACGACAAAAGTGTCGAGTAACGAATTTTGTGAAAAGTGAAAAAAAAATAACGAACCAATTTGAAAAGTCATTTTTCACGTAGCTGTTTTGAATGTCGACAACTGTTGCCACGTGCGAAAAGCTTGCGTAATTTAGATGCGTTTATAATCACGGATGTGTTTCCTACGGCCAAGTGAGGGTAAAGTATCATTTTGTAATGTTCCACTCTAAGGGTTGTAATTTTCCAACTTCTTTTTCTTCTCTCTAGGCAAAGGGGTTGACGAAAGGGATCATTCTGAAAATGCAAATTGCTCCGGTTTTCTAGTGTATACACAGACGGCATACAGAGGGGTGCAAGGGGGGTGCGGATACACGAGACACGCAGATTACTAACGGGAATCCCGATGCGAGAGGGTGACGCGCTTAAGGGATGATGAAGATTCTCGACGAAAATTCATTGCGGAATAAAAAAAATCGATATCTTCGAGACGGTTGCGTGAATAGATACGCACTTTTCTTTTCGACTAAAAAAAGGGGTGTCTATAAAATAACAAAAAATTTACTAAAAAACAACTGACGTTCCATCGTCGACAATTAGTTACTTAGTTACACACGCAAATGCATTTGCGTAAATTTTCTTTCTTGTTCATTCTAAACACACTGCCGATCATTGCATTACATATGTACGTACGCACCTATTAATATCTCGCGTATAAAAAAAATTTTTTACATTTTTTAAATCGTAATTACGATACGAGCAAATACGGGACAGGACAATATTCGTCGCGATTAAGGTAAGACGGTATCGTGATAACAATGATTCTTCCCTCTCGCAAATTAATTGCGCATCCTATTGTATAGAAAAATTACAAGCTACGAATATACGGTACACTACATGCTACACTATACGCTATACGCACGTAATTGCATGTTACACGTAACAAGACATTATATAACGCTGTTGTTATTATACGTATTATCATTATAATTATTATTAATTATTATATATATATTCGTATTTCGTGAGAGAGCAGGGCAAGTGCGGCGGCATTTTCCTTACCTTTTTTGGACACATTTTGAGGGTTGTCCGCCTCTCAGTGTCCCCCGTGTGTATGCCCCTTTAACTCTCACTCGAACTGTAATCGATTCGTAATACGATCGATTTAACGATGATCGATCGTTTCCCTTCACTTTCTCCCTCGCCCTCTTTTTCCCTCAATACAATATAGTATATTACACTTTCTTTTTTTGCTTCCATCTCTCTTTATCACTTTGTGCACTTTTTCCTCTCGTCATATCACTCTCTATGTCTCTCGTTCGTTCTCGTTATATATTCTCTGTCTTTCTTTTTTCACTGATTCCGGCCGTTCCTATCAGCGCACTTTCATTTTTTTTCTCATCTCGTCTCTTTTAATTCGCAACCGGAAGTGAATCATCTACGGGATAACAAGACAGAAATCATGAGAAGCCTGCCGTATTTCTCGATGGCCGTTCGCCATCTGCTTCTATTACATTGAGATAGGATAGCGGCGTAGAATTTTACCCTGACTTTTTTTTATCATCAACCCCTAACAACAACCCCCCGTGAATTTTCATTTTCAGGGGGTTACCTTCCGGTTTTAAACGTTCTTTTCTTTTAAATAGATCTTTCTTTGGCCGACTCTTTCCTCAACCCTTGTGACCTTTCGCGCGCCCCCATCCACCCCTTCAACCGTGACGTCGGACTGGTCCGATTTTTGCCGACATGAAAACGTATCTGTATTTCTCATTTTTGACTTTTTTCTGTGATCACGTAAATTTTTCTCGAACCTTACGCGCCCCAGAAACAAGGGAAAACTTTGGTGTCGACAAATATCAGCCATCGTCGGTTGTGCTATTTTTGCAATTTTTTGTTCGATTAGTCTATTCGTCAATTTTTCATAATCACAAAAATTCAATAGACGATTCGATTCCTTCTTTTTACTCTTTTACTTTGCAACCTGACAGAAACGATGCGTCCCAACGGCAGATCAACCAACAACGCTACATACTCATACGTGTTATTCGCGTCACGTGTTTACCGTGTAATAACAGTAGCAAAGCAGAATACTAAACTTGAAAATCATATACGTAACACAGGACGTTCTCAGTAAGTGCAGAATCTCGTGTAATTCGTAAAGCCATTCCCGTACATATATATATATACGTGTTCGTTATAAAATAGTATACGATTACGTTATGACCGCGCTATAGATATTCTCGACGCGCTATGAAAACTGGACGTGCGACACGTGGAAAATTGGCCTGTCAAACGATACCCTTAGACAGGAAGATCGATCCAAATAATTTTACGTACGACGTTACCGATCAATTAGATATATATATATATATATATATATATATATATGATCAACTAAAAACGGAGCCATGTTCAGTTAGGTGCAACCATTGTCCCTCGTTATCGTGACAGGCCAGAAGGTGCTGAATGTGCGTACACAGTGTACTATATATGACGAGTAGCCAGAGAAACACAGAGAGATCAAGATAAGAGGAACGACAGACAAAATGACGTAAGAGAAATAGAAAGCGAGGGATTATAAAAGAAATTGCTATCATTCAATATATATATGTATATATATGTAACTACGATGATTGGACATCGATTAGAAAATACAAAATTTTGTGTTATATCACGTTAAAAAAGAAACAGAATCATCGTCATTGTTTTAAATAATCGTTGACGATCAATCATCGACTGAGTATGCTTCTACGTGGAAATATGGCGGAATTATTATATTGATCGCGTTTCTCCCGTTCACAGAGTATTGGAGCTGTGGTCGATCTGCCGTGAGGTTTATGAAAGAATCTTCAAGTGTAATCGACGACGCCGACGCCGTTCGACGATCTCGGCAAAAGGTTAATAAAACACGTGGTCTACAATGAGTCGATGGAATCATCGAAATTTCCCGAATTTTGTAAACAATGACCACGATAGCTATGCAATGAGAATTCCAAGTATGAACGTACGCGCGAAATCAGAGATCGATCTCGTGCGAATCACACTTCATTTGCCGTATTAAACGTTAACGTGCCGAATGTTTCGAGGGTGAGAGTGATCCAAGGAAAATGGCGTCGTGCGGCGGGAAAATTTGAATTTGCTAAAAATATCATTTAAAGAAGAAACGCCGATTAGTCATAACGTAATATCCCAAGATGACTCGGCGCCGGCGTCGTTATGCATATATGTACATAATATACGTATATACTTGGCTATTAATATATATAGCTTAGAATATGCCTACTGCACATGAAAATTATTACGGGCACTGGTTATATTATCATTCGTGCCAGGTTTTAACACCACGGTTGCCAGTGGTACCAACGGTTAATCGTTATCCTTTTAAACCAAGAGTATATAGGCACCTAAATATACTATTTACGAGAGTGAATATATATATATAGGCGTCGCGTCCAGTCGTCCCGACGCATACGACGCGCTCGCCAAAGAGTTAAATAATTTTGAAAATATCCACCGTACCGATAAACGACTCTCGAGATACGTACAAAATGGACGCGACAGCGCGTCACGTGACGACGGGAGCGACGACGCCATGTTTACAATACGCGTCGCAGCAATGGGCGTCGCGCATTTCGCCGTTTAACGCGCGCACGCATGACGCGACTTTTTTTTATTGTTTAAGCCGCGTATACATACGCGCGCATCACGACGTTCGCGACAGGGCGATACGCATCGCATATACATATATGTGTATATATATATATATTATCATTTCATATTATAACGACAGTATCATATTCAAAAATATATATATATACGTGTACACGCGACGCTATCTAGTATCGCGGTTTAATGACGTAACGCATAATAAGATGTAAACGATTAAAATTAATTAAAGGTATATAAGGTATATAAGTATAAGAAGTTCATGCACACCTCAATCTTTCTGCCCTCAACCACGGTGCCGTGTAGCCTCTCACGTGCCCGGTCCGCGTCAGCACTATTTGCGAATGTTACAAAACCGAATCCCTGCATGCAAGGACAGACAAAACAACATGCATTAAACTCAACTTACAGACTGCCGCGCCCACCCCAGCGCCGAGAAGTATATGGCGAAAAATATCTAATATGGTACTGTATATGTTGTTTGGTTGTTTGGTATATAGATATATTAAAGTATTATTGTATCATGAGTACCGCATCCGCCATTGCTCTTCGCCAAAGTTCTCATGTACGAGACGTGTGTTATCGCGTGTACCTTATACGTTGTACGCAGTAGTACAAGGGAGAAGCAGCCATTGCTGTTGATATATTAAATTTATTGTGTTTGTGTGGAACAGGTTGAAGGGTGGGGTGGTGGCAAGGGAAGGGGGTGGAAATATATTCTTCCTATAACTGAAGGAAGGTTATAACATTCGGTTAGGTTAGGTTAGGTTATGATATGACAGGTTGTTTTTCGAGTTTCAAAGCGTTCAGATGCACGGACGCCTTTATTTTTTTTTGATCGCCAATTGTCTCTTTTTTGGCACCTTCGTTTCCGGTGAAAAATTTCCAAATTTTTATTGCCCTGGAAACCACTGTCTTTGGGACTAATGATTATTATTTTTTAATTAAAAGGAACACTTCAACATCGAATTTGAGCTTGTCCATTGGAGTGGTTACTAGAGTCGTTCATGGATTCAAACGGAAGTCTAGGGATGCTAACGATCGTCCGTTGTGTACGTGTTTTTCTGTCTTTCAGGGAAAATAGTGAACCTATAGGTTCGAGATAAATAAGAGGGATATTGAACGTCTTTTTTTTCTCTCAATTGTTTCATTTTCTTGTATAACGGTTAGGTGATATCGAAATGGTTGGGGCTGGAAGAATTGTGAAGGAAAAAATATATATATATTATTAAGGTAAAATGAATAAATGATTGAATCAATGGAGGAATGATGGAATGAACGAATAAAACGCAAAGCGGATGACGGGGGTGGAGGGTGGGGGTGGAATTTCAGAGCGGCGGCGGCGGCAATAAGGACGGTGTTGTTTATTTGTATTTAAAAAAAAATGTGTCCTTTCTTACTTTGTTGCTTTCGAAAACTTGATATATGTATACTCTTTTCTCAATGTATGGTCTTTGTATTACGTCGCGTTATTATATCGGCGCTCGGGGGCGGACGCCTCATACTGCTTACGGAGACGCACCAAACAACGTGCAACAAATAAGTAAATGTAAAATCATGGTAAGAAATCATGGT
Organism: Pachycephus smyrnensis; assembly: GCA_030142225.1. Lineage (NCBI taxonomy): Eukaryota > Metazoa > Arthropoda > Insecta > Hymenoptera > Cephidae > Pachycephus > Pachycephus smyrnensis. The sequence goes on from JARQST010000104.1 coordinate 690,500, forward strand.
CATGGTTCACATTAATCATCTCATTATCATATCATATCATATCGTGTCATGTCATCATGGTCACATTATATCATTAATATTCTGCTGTTACCGGGAGGTGCGTGTGACGACAAGAGATGAGAGAGTAATATAGTTATAGTATATAGGTAATATATCGTGGAAAGGAAGGAAGGAAGGAAGGTAGGAAGGAAGGGGAAGTTTATATGGTTAACGGATGGGGGTCTCAAAGGGTTAAGTGTTGGGTATCAGCTCCTGTCAATGTTTCCAATATGTAATATGTATGTTTGTGTTTGTATATTAATATAATCTCTTTATATAACGATATTTGGGGGGGGGTTCGGATGTCAAATTTTCAAAAATACCAACATTTTACTGAAATTCAAAGATAACGTATGAATATATCAGGATTATAAAGAGTGGGATTTCTTTTTCTTGGCTTTTTGGTAACGATTCGGTCGTTATGTGAAAACGAGAAATAGATTTTTCTTGTCTTGATATAGAATTATGAAGAAGTATTTACACAACGCCACGCTCACGTTCGCGCTCGAGAATTTGTAGAAAGACAAAAAAAAGGATAGATGAGTACCTAATGTAATTTCCTAGACAAGATACGAATATTATATATTTCATTAGGTGGGCATGGGCAGTGGGAATCTTCCAATTTTCCTGGCTATGCGGAGAAACCATCCCTTATCCTTCCTATCAACCCTCTTGCTATTTCTACTTTCGTCCCCAGCAATTTTCCCATCCCTTTCAGTATACACAGAGCACATGTACCGTGGGGTAACGAGCCAGGAAAGCAAATCTTTTTTTCCGTTTAGTATTTTCATCCCTTTCTTTAGGTGGGCGACAAACCGACCGGAAGTGCTACCGCGGGAAGTCATTTTTGTCCCTGTTTAAATGTCGTGTGTACCGCGGAAATTAAGGTAGTTTCCGGGCCGTTAACAAAAAAATTGTTATATACCGTGAATTTAGACTGCACGAACAATAGGGGGTGGTTATAATATTCGCAATGGAGATTTGTTTTCTAAAAAACACGCTATTAACTATCTGCACCCCCATGCACTTCCGTTAGGGGTAGGCCGTAATACTTAAACGTGCCCTATCGCACTTAGCCACGTGTATAGGATGCATAATTTGGCGGATGAAATCGATACGCGAACGGCTGAAAAGTACCAGAGTGCTTTTATACTAACGGGATTACTTAAGGTTGAAAGGACCGAAAAGCATCTCTTAAGGGTGGCTGTACCACGACTACCTGGAATTTTATTCTAGTCAGTATGGGTATATGCCCAAGTTATAAGACTCCTGGTTACACAGAATGGAACGAGTACAAAGATAATCGAGTTTCTCGCAAGAAAGTTCGTGACTACCGGAGGCTGTAAGAAGCAAAGGTGTCGATCTTCGTTGAAATTGCGTTACCCTCCACGTTGGAGGTGTGGAAGTTAATTTTGCGACAGATGCGCTGATACGTTCAAAACATAAACCTTTTTTCAAAAAATTTTTTTTTTACTTTAACGTACACGGTTATATTAGGTAATGATATAAACGATTTGAGATTAGCACGTATAGGGCACTACCATAATCGAGTATTTATAGATTTTCAAGATTAACGTCAAATAGCCGTCGTTTGTGGGGTTAGCAAACACGTGGACGAGAGACAGAATCAAAAGCATCTCGATAGGGAAAAGGCGTCGAATTTATTGACGACGACGTCAGTAATTTTTTATCCGGAAATCGTCTGGGAAAACCAAAGTAATAACCATAGCGATTACCCATAATATTTTAGAAGGCCATTCTGTCTTTGATATTTCACCAACTGCGTCCAGAGGATTCCCTGGATATTTTCCCGATAAAAAGATCGATAATGGGGTACCCCTTGGAATTTCATTAATATCACGATAATGATTTATCTAATATCTATGGTATTTCCACAGTCGTATATATTGGAAGATTCCCAAACTACGATTGCAATAATAAATTCCACCACGTGTATTGTATATATAGACGTATATCAAATGTGAGATACGTATGTTTTATTTCTGTAATAGTGTGTCAATTAAAGAATCGTGTGATACGCATGATTACAATTATAATTAATTTTGAAAACATACAATAATATGAAATTTCAAATTGAACGATACGCAACGTGACTCCCTCGTTATAATGAAATTCATCGCGAAAATTTTTTACGATTTTAAAATACGTGAAATCGCGTTAATTAACCCAACGGCCAATCGAGCGAAACGGTCATTAAATATTTTTCACGTATCAGACGTTGCTCAGATTTAAAACGTCGAAAGAGATATCGACGCGGGACCTATCCTAACCTGGCCCATTTACAAAAGTGCATCACATTAATCACGGTTTCATCAACGAGGCCAGCCAACTTTCGTCCAAGTAACTCACTGCCACGCTCCGAGGCAATTGATATGCATAATTATGCTCTTTCCCTCCCGTAGATCCAATCGCGGCACGGCATATATTGGCGTTAGGTATACAGCAGCTATATATACGAGGCACGTAATGAGTATCACGAATTTTCGTGTTTTCATCGAGACCACTTCTTTTTTTGCCTCTCCTTCATTAGTCATTTCAATACGATTTCCCAGCTTTCAATCTCCGGCGGTTATTTTAAAGCGAGCGCGCAAATGCAATTGGAATTTCGATTTGTCCACTCGAGCAAAACACTTGGATCGAATAATTTGTCTATCGCAATTTTTAAGCGGGGAGTCACGCGGCAAATTCAAAATTCAATCGGTTAACAATAATTTTCATTTATTATTTTTTTAATCCGGCTACGTTTATTCAAAAACGCATTTACTCGCGATATCAGATATGATGTAGCCATGTGATCGAAGGACGCCGTTCGTCGCGACGCCTTGAACGAAAAAACAAAAGTTAATAACGATTAATATTCCGTATAACGCGACAGTGGCACTGGAATACTTTTGCATTTATTTACAAAGCAGCGATAATTATCGCGAGATAGGCGAAGAACGACATAAAACCATAGAAATTCGTCCACAGGTATTCCACCGCGTATATATATACACAAACATACATAAAAAGGTAAACAGTTATATATCTACGTAGGCAGAAACCCATTGGACGATAACGGAAAAGTGAGAAGTATACTTGGAAGAAAAAGAATAAGACGAGCAAGAAACGGTAAAAGATCGGATAAAAAAAATTATTAATAATAACGACCAAGGTGTACAGCCGCGTCCAAAGATTCGAGACACATCGATATATTGATAAGTGAGTGAAGTGTGTTGGTGGGCGTTGATTAATCAAATGAATTAATTAACAGTGACGAGGTGCGTATAGAGACGACAATATATATGGGCAAGGCAATAATATTATTTTCAAAAGAAAAAAAAGAAGAAAAGGAAAAAAATAGAAATAAAAAAGAAAAAATAAGAAAGATAAATAGAAAACTACTCGCGCCGACCGGGTGTGAGCGTGTGCGTGGTGTGCGTGTACCAAAAGACAACTATTCATTAAACAATCAAGTCAACGTTAAATCAGCTATATGCATATATATAGATATATAGAGATGTATATATATATATATATATATATTGATATATGCGTGAGTGCCATGGGCCAGAAAGGTTCCCGTGTAATAAAAGCCTACGAGGATCTACGTGTGACATATGGAAGGAATTAGCTCGACATGGAGGATATACACGTGAGTAGGTGTGAGTTGTATAACAAAGGGGTTGTGGCAGATTTTATTATTTTTGAAAAAACTCAAAATACGTCCCACGGAATAAACTTTGTATAGCTCACATAGAAGATTATGTTGATGGCTGACGTACGTGTGCGGGATGACATAAAAGGAGGCTTTAGGGGCTTAAGCCGTGATTTTGTACGAAACAAACGTGACGGTGAAGGAATAAAAGTTGTAATGAGAAATTAAAAAAAAATGTGAGCAAGACTAATTTTTTTTTACGTATCAGTTATTGTTCGTTTTTTTTTTCATTTTCACTTTTGATCGTCGTCTAAATCGTCTGTAGAGTGTCGGGCATCAAGGATGTTTCGGTATTTTTCGCGAGAATCGGATGGGTGTTAGGAAGTTTAGGAAAAGTGGGTTGAAAGTGAAAGAATCGAGAAAGGATTTGAAAGGAGAAAAGGAGAAAAGAAAGCTCGTAAGAGACAGAAGAATTGGTATGAAAACGAAAGGTATCGTGTGCAGTAGTCACGATATATATAATATATATGATATATACGGTATATATAATATATATGATATATATACATATGTATATAGTTATACGTGTTTTGCACAGTGCTTTTCTCGCTAAAAGAGCAACAGTAGTTACAGTAGTGAACGAATAGTACGAAGCTCGTAAGCTTTTACAGGCAGTTAATTAATTTTACGTTTCTCTTGTATACTGGTTAATCGAACGTTATCGAGACTGCAGAAAGAGTAAGAGAGAGAGAGAGTGAGAGAGAAACAGGCGGATAAAATCAGAGGCGCGGACGTAACATACGCGAAGAGTGGAACGAGCTTTTACGAAAAGCGTTTGCCAAACGCTACACGTGGGCTTAAAAGCAGAAAAGGATTTTTCGTTAAAAGACTCTCGACGATTCTTCTTTCCTCCCTTTCTTTCTTGTGGAAATACGTGAAGAGGACGAGTGACCAGAACAAGTGGAATCGGAGGGATAGAATAAATGCGAGTAAAGTAAGTACGCAAGAGGAGGGAGAAAAGGATGAAAGATTAAAAAAAAATTATTGTCACTGAAAATCCGTAAGATAAAAAGCGCCGTGTCGTTTAGTCTGTACATGTTATCTTGATAAAAAAAAAAGATTATGACAGATAAGAGAAAAAAAGTGTTTTGTCGTTTTTTCCGTGAACGAACAATAATAGGGAGAGAAAGTCTAATCGGTTAACTGAATAGAAGCTGCAAACAGCAAGTATAAAGAAAGCGCGCGAAACGATAATAAAAGATTGAAAAAAAAAGAGAAAGAAAGAGAGAGTATAAGCTGTCAGAAGAGTGATTAAGAGAAGTAAATTCTAACTTTGGGAATGATGGAACGTGAAACAAAAGAAAAGGAAACAAATATCATGGAGACTCAAGGCGCTGTCGTAATAGGATTCTCATAGAAATATCAAGGCTCTCCGTAAACCACTATTCTTCCAGATAATGAAAATTTTGTAATTCGACATGAAATTTGTCGAAATAAATTATCGCACTGTACAAGCATATTTGTATTAATTTTCAAAGCAATGTCACCCATAGTAAACTAGATATAATATTTTCAAAGTTGAGCTAACGACAAGATAACCAATAAGTAAGGAACCAGGCCACCAGTGAGTAAGCAGCTTCTAAGTCTAAAACACGTAATTAATTAATTAATTAAATACGTGAATGATCGAGTGAATAAATAAAGAAATAAGTGAGTAAGTGAAAAAGCATGGAACCTTTGTAATACCTGACTGACCTAACGAAGCGTGCTGCTACTATTTACACATATATATATATATTATATATAAATCAAAAATATATAATAGAAAATATAAACTCTCGTACAGATGCACAGTACGTTTCATGCTCGTGGTTTATAATTGCAAAAAAGATGGATTAGTAATCTAAGAGTCTCGTTCCCAAGGCTTCTGTATAAACGAGGTATAAAAAACCGACTATGGGCGACATTGCGACAGGTGATAAAAAAATGTTTGTTCATCAAACAATTCCGAGATATCGATTGGTGGGAGCCTCGATAATTTCCCGTGGGATGACGGCGAACGGAGAAAGATTCAAGTGACTTCCGGGATAGGCGTTCTGTTGTAGGCGGAAGTCGATGGCTGGTGAAAGTGAGGTTATGTCGGCGAGTAAAGGTGAGGTTGGTAATAAAGGTTGGTACGATGTTAAAACAGCATTGGACGACAAGTGAAAAGTTTCATCAAATCAAATGGGCAGCATCTCCCGAGTATCCTCGTGACAGGAAGTGACGACGATCGGTTCTGTGACGTACCGGAACTCCGTCGTAGATGCTGGTAATTCGTCCAATCAAAGTGCATTGCTTCTAAACACGAAACGAAGAACAATAAGCATAAATGAAAATATGTCCTTTTCAATTGATTCATCGAACGTTCGACGGACTTCCGGTACGATTAGACTGAGAACACCGTTTCTTCCTTATAACCAATGGGAACTAAATGAAAAATGCGGAAGGCTAGCTAGAAAAATGCAACAGCTCGTCTAAACAACTACGAGGACTAACACCATTGGTTATATCGTAGATATGTACGTGTCCCTGGGCACATACACAGTGTATGTACGCGTATACAGACTGTTTCAAAGGCGGATGGCTTTGTGATTTGTTGTCGAAAGATAATTATAGTCGTAGTTTCTTGTACTGTGTGAATAAAAAATTTTTGAAAAATGGGTCATCAAAAGAAACCATCTATCCCTCGGCCATCGAAACGGTCCGCTTTCGCTTGTCCAAAATGCTGCACTTCATTAGGGATGCCACATTCCATTTACATTGACGAAGCTTTCGGAAAAGGTCTTACGGCTAAAGCATAGTGCTTTTACAAAATGGTAGTCTACGCGCAATGTCCTCCTGGCAAACGCATTTTGCAAAAGCATATGGCGGCTGAAAACTGTGTTATAGTATATATAGGTATGTATATACTGTGACAGTGAGACCGTAGACGATTTTCATTAAGCCGTAATTCATTTATTACGAAATAATACAAAACTCCTACAGTCCCACTGTTGCTTATGTCTAAAGGCATTGGCAATCCTCGCTTCAATATCACATATTTTACCTGTATGGAAAATTGCATGTTTTACATTGAAAATTCGCGGTATCGAATACAGTTGCACAAATAGCACTGCGAATCTTTCGAGTTAATTTACTTCCGATAATCGTTAAAAACTTTTTTTAAGCTTGTCTTCGAGTACGAGGTCTCCATCCACTCGCGAGATATCGATCCGCTTTGTGCTGCCGACGAAATTATGTAAATTCGCGCCAATGACAAGCCACTCCCACTCTCGTTTTGCGAACAGTGAATCGTTTACGCGGATAGTTTACGTTGGCTAGGTATACCGAGGAAAGTTTCAAAATTACTTTAACTCTGATCCTTCACCATAGTTACGTTTATCCGACAGATGGCGTTACTAGCAAAAAGTACACAGAGTCGTATGTATTGTATATTGCCATGTCAAATTACGATAGTCTATTATATGAAATTGCGATAGTCGCCCTGTATGAACTTTAATTAACCCTCCTGGCCATCCGGAAACTGCACAGAGGTTATTTGGCGTCCTATATTAGCGCGATGATTGACCGGATGTTTCTCGTCACGTGGACGTTCTGTCATCGCGTTATAGAAACGTTGCCATTAACGAGCAATTAACTTGGTGTTAACGAGGATTGAATAGTCTTCATTTTTTTGGCGTTAGATAATAATAATTCCGAATTGTAATTTTACGCAACTAATATCGTTGCATTAGCTGACATGATAATTTAGCAATTTTCACTTTTCTTTTGTGTAATTGTAAAATGACAAGGAGTTTTGGCGAAATTGTTTTATCGTCATCACGGTATACCCGAAGCAACGGATAATTCAGCGCTACTGCCGGGAACTTGATAAAGTGCACTCGAGTGCACTTGACGTAGTGGCGCTCTGAATATGCAAGCTCACCGGATGCCGGCTGTCGACGCGATGTATTACTGCGGATCTTATCCTAACCATTGTCATCCATATTGAAGCGCATTTGCACCCCCAAGGTGCATTTTTACTGCACGGTCCGATTGTTCAGCTGTTACGAGAATGGAATTGGGTACTTCATATTTGACTAGGAATTCTTTTCTTTTCTTTTTTGACGAACTTCAAAAAGCAAGGACGAGTGTTGTTTCGCAATGCGCGACCGTACCGTTTACATTGCATTGAGAACGCGTCGATGGCAGCTGGAAATTTTTAAAGGCGCAAGGATTGCCAATGCGCTGAAAGGAAAAGAGAACAATTAAATACAGAATCACTTGTTGCAAATTAATTGATAAAGGTAGAGCAGTACTTTTTTTTTGTAATAAATCGCGTTAGACGTCAATCGGGAGATAAACAATGTGATTCTGCATTTTTTATTGTTATTCAATTTCATTTATTAATTTACCCGTGGCGGGTCGTCGACTTTCGGATATCAGGAAATACTATTTTTTTTTTTAATTTGAAATTACAAAAACCATCATTTTGGTTTCATATACTGAAATATTACGCAATGATAATGCCCTTGAACTTGCATGAAGTACGGCGAAAAATCTTTGTTACACTGGATATTCTTATTGAATCATCAAAAGTTTCAATAATGAAACAGTTGATTACGTTAAAAAAAAGGAATTTCAAAATATTCACCACAAATGCGAATATGGAAAGCATGAAAATAAAAACTATCCGAATCTCGGCCAGCCACGAGGTCACATTAAATGCTATATAGTATATCTAATTTTCATAGTGTTTCAGGGGTGGGTTGACAGGGGTGGCTCGCAGCCTAAGGGCGCAGTACGCTTACCTTGCTTCCTCTCTCGTTAAATATGATTTCCACGTCCAAAATGGGTCCAAATTGCTGAAAAACAAGCAAACGAAATTACATTAAAGGCAAGTAGATATATATACCATTAGTCACGCTAATTGCTTTTAGCCATCTGCGAGTGATTGTCATTAAGAGCAATCGTAAATTATCCCATTGCAAGTTCACAAGTGTCATCAAACACAGATCAGGATAAAGTAACATCCACCAATAAAAAATCATCAAAGGATAACCACGTCAAAGTAAGTTAACTGCCACACGATCATTTATCGCTGACGACACCAATTGCATGGTCCATTTAAAAGCAAAAAAAATCAATTCGCTGCGATCGCAGCTCATGAGATCCGATTGGAAATCGTTCAAAACTCTCCAGAATTTTTAAAGTAAAAATTGAATTCTATCAGCTGGCACTTTAATGGAAACCACTTATACACCCCCCCCCCCCCCCCCCCGTGACGCTTCTGCATCACGACAAGAAGATCCGTTAAAGTGGACAGGTGGATATAAATTTTTCTTTGCCAACTAAAATGGATATATCTGAAGATTACTTTGGTGACTATTTTTAGTATAGGATAGGATAGGATATGGTTAGGAAATGCTTTATTGCAATGCATAAAGCTAGGCCTCCTCATTTGGCTTCTAAGCAAACTGTACATTATCAAATTATAACTAAGCCCTAATTGCGTCTGCAGCCGACTTAAGATGTTGACGGAATACACCGCTTTAGCTTACGATGTGAGGTAAACTGCAGAAAAACAGTGCAATACGTCCGGTGTAAACCGGCCGAGGCACAAAAACGCACGCCCGAAACCGTGTATCCACGGACGTCAACAGTGATAACTTCGGTGACAAGTGGCTATTTACATAACCGTCACAGAATTTTTTTATATGTAGATACTGACTGTGTCGATGACTATAAAGCGGCATTCACACCGAATTTTCCAAAATTTTTTCAATACTAGACACTCTCAACTGTGATGGGTTTTGGTAATTACTACGCTAGGTTAAGATAGCTTAGAACTCCAATGCCAGATGCTACAAGGTTTAGTTTTTTTTTTTAAAGAAAAAATATTGTTAGCTTACACGGATGAATCGACCTTTATGGTAGCCTGTCACCAAAGTTATTGAATCGCATATTTATATATATGTATATATATACATGCGATATAAATTGATAAGAAATCTAATACTTTTTTTCCAACTTAATTACAATTTTATGAAGATATAAAGCCCTCGTTATCGTTATGTATATTTATATTCCTACAGATCAGGATAGTACGGATGATATTAACTTACCCCGAACATCGCCCTGAGGTCAGGATCTCGGAATCGAAAAGGTATATTGCTAACATGAAGGCGTTTAGGTTGTCCCTTTAGGTCCGTTCCCTGTGTCGCTGTCGCAGGTGTCGTGGCCCCTGATGTTACAGGTACAAGTGCGTTCGCTTCGACGCCACCTTCTGGACTTGCTTCATTTCCACCAGGAGTCGGTGCCGGTTGCTGCCCTCCGCCGCCTGCAGCCGCCGCTGCGGCTGCTGCCACGGCTGCCTGAAACACTTCCGACTGTCGTCGAAAAAAAAAAGATGGGTATTAAAGGATTTTTCTTTCTTACTGCAAGCTCAGCTTTTCTCTGTCAAGTAACTCGAGATGTAGGTATATATATATCAGCTGAGTAACATAGAAAAAGAAAAGCTGTTCTCTTGATATCGGGAACCGAAGTTTTTATATAAAATATCATAAAATTGGTCGTTTATATTAATTATATTAAACAGACATTTAAGTACCTTTTGAACGACCTATATATAATATATAAGATAACGCATAAGTAGCATGCATGAGATCCAAGATGGCCAAATTGATGGATATCGTTATAACGAATGCATGGGTTTTTGATAAATGTCAATAAATGTCACGTTTTTCATTTACACGAAATTAATGTAGCACGTGGTGCCAGGATGAAAGCCGATCGATGGACCGCAGCATCCACTAGGAATAAATTCAGTAAAGTGGAAATACCGTGGGAATTTTCATTCTCATGCTTGCCAAAGCTTCTACCGCAATTCTCCAGAGCATCGCTTCGCTCCCACTATTTCATCGCGTCCCATTAAACATTTTTACAAGGTCGCCGCCCATAATTCCACGTCAGCCCATCCCCGCATTAACTTCTTACCAAAGCTTCCTAGACTCCAAGATATCAACAATAAGTTTTGGGTATCCCACGATTCGGCCGATCGAGTAATAAAGCACAGAGTCCCTTGATTTATCGGCCTTTTCCTGACGGCCATTTTCCATCCAGAGGATTGGCTTTTAACGTCGTACGGTAGCTTCGGGTGGAGGTTCAATCAGCATTTAGATGAACTGTTTGTTATTCGAGGCTCGTTTTCGGAATCGTGAGTAATGTCGCGTCCCGACGTCGTTGACAGTAGGAAACTACGAGGAGGAATATAAGAAAAGGTAAGAGAGAGAGAGAGAAAGATACAATGACGTGCAAACAAACAAGTGAACGAATCGGAGAAAGAAGGATGAAAGGAAAGAGTAAAGTAAAAGAAAGAAAAAACTTTTAGAATTAAATAAGGCATTGAATACCCTAAGGACTTACAATGGGCCCGTAAGCCCTTTTTACATTCGAGAAAGGAAGACGGCGAAAGTGAAGCCTGAATTCTGTAATTCATGTCGTTAACCGGAAACACGCCTTGAGATTTCCGGATAAACAAAAACTCACAGACGTCTCAGAGCTGCTAGACCTGAAGTACGTATGGCTCCGTGGATAAGCATTGGACTTTCCAGGAAGCTTTTAGTTTCGCATGAATAATAGAGAAGTGCCTGTTAGCGTTAAGATTTATAGAAGGCGCCTTCGAACTTTATGCGCCATTTGTTTTTCGCCAGTGGAAATCGCGAGCGCCACCGGAAGTCAGCTGCAGTCAGGGAAGCATCGTAAAGCTTCGCGAAGGTAAGCAGAACGTCGGTTGTAACGCAGAGAAGAGAATTGAAAGAGAGGAGAAAAGGGAAAAAAGCTCATGAGTCAGCTACGGAGGCGCCACATAGCGGTGGCGTCGGGCAACGAACAAAAAAGAAGTTTAATAAAGTTCGAGTGCACGAGAACGTACCGCCGGGGTTAGAATATCCTGAAAATATTTGCCTCCCAACGAATCTCACCCTTCGCACTAAAGAAAGAATTCACCCCTTAAATCCTCTACTGTCTACATTTATATCCCGTAAACAACATAACGTACTACACGCGAGTTAATTCCATCCTCGTACTAAAGCGCTGCGTAGTGGCGCTGGAATCGCAAGTCTAAATATTCAACGTGCGCGGTAGTACCAGGTACTACAATTTGGAATTTTCATTTATATCAAGGACTATATCGTGGACGTAGGTATTTACTAGCGAAACCGCGTGAAGGAGGGACGGGCGGAATTTATCATGATGTAAAAGCGCTTGGGAAATTAAATCCTACAGGGGTTGCTCTAATCTTATAGGGACCTTAGAGAGACAGCATATAGTTATAATAAAGGACATTACCAGTTACACAACCCATTCTGTACAGAAAGCTAGACGTAACAAGCATCGCAAATAGTTAAGCGCGCGTATTCCATGCGGACGTGGCTTTTTCATAGCGGACTTAACCCCCCCCCCAATTAATGAACCGGAAGTGAAATTCTACAAAGGCAACGTACGACTCTCCATCTCGTTACAAGTGATTCATTAACGCGTCGAAGAAACTAAACGAGAATGAATTAATTATAGACGTCTCTGATGATATCGCGTTCAATTCTATTAGTAGCAAAGCTCTCTTCTTACTGGGCTCCTTTGTTCTCTGACTATATTCAGACTGCTATAATCCGAGAAGTTATTATACCGATACTTCTTTTTTCCAGGCTTCTCGAACAAAGTGCCTTCATTCCCCGTGCACGATAATCAATGAGAGACCCTTTTAGACGGCAGATCGAATTTATATCGATGTCGTCGGGGCTTCGAAGTGAAGATTAGCCAAGGGTCAAAGTGTCAGGAACACGTGCGCCCAAGATTATAGCGTATATAGCCAATCGAGAGAAATGGAGAATCAAGTATAGGTATTTGATTTTCTTTTACTGCTCTCCTTCGAATGGGATCAGGAGTCGCTGAAATTTCGTGAAGCCTTGACAATATCTTGTACCTGACCTTACAGTATAGAAATGCTCAACATGTCGTCTGTAGAGAAAAGTACATAGTGGCGGGTTATACGAACTTTTGAAATGACTGAATGTAATCGACAAAGTGGCTCCAAGGTACGAAAGCCAGGTAGACACCTGAGTAAATATGGTCAAATGGAAAAACGTGAAAATCGTCGGGACAACTTTCGAGTATTGAATTATTGATTTTCAAAACTTTTTGCAGTGATAAAAATTCAATGCTTTAAAAGTACCGTATAACTTTGAGATCGTACGGTCAGCAATGGATACTGGAAGATATAGACAATATGAAACATTATGGCGGTACGAATCGGTGATAAAATCTGCTTTCAACCCTTGGCATGTAATCGGAGACGTTGAAGCTTAGAAAACCATCCCTCCCCACTTTCTCTTTGTGTTCTGACGATTATACGAAAGTAAGCTTATGTACCTAGTATATATATATTGTAACGTATACATCGTTATTAATTCACATCGCCTAAGTGTAACTTTGCTTATATGAATAACCTTCTCAATACAAATAATAACAGCAAGTAGGCATCGCGACGCGTTCCATTTCCGCACTCCGCAAGCCACCTAGCCCACATCTTGAGGGTATATAAACGGCACCGATTTTAGATTCGGGGCATTCTGCCATTAGCGACTAGTTGGCTTAGCAGCACGTACAAACGAGCAAACCGTCTCGGGCAAGGAGGCAAACCGACCCCTTAGCTATTACACTGTAAAGATACTACTTTTCGCTAAAATACGCAAACCGCGTGGAGCAAGGTGGCAAACCGACCCCTTCTCAATTCTTCCTTTGTACATTTAGACTGGAACGTCACAGTGTCGATCCATCGTCACTTGTGTCGCTTCCGTCATTACATGCTTATTCTTTAATTTCTCAATTCAATTCATTTCTCGCATCCCGTCAACCCTCTGACCATATTCCATACTACTAGATACTGTTCATTGGCGCGACCATTTTATTTATCATCAAGTCAACCCTTTGACCATATTCTCTACTATCAGATACTGTTCATTGGCACGACTTTCAATCAGTCTGAAGCAAGTGTTCATCGGCACGATTCAGAGCATTTTTAGAGCAAGTCAACCTTAGGACCACATTCTGGAATCCAGATACTGTTCTTTAGCGCGACTTTGCTTATTAAATATAATTCTATCCGCATAATCCAACTTCCGCTCTGGTAATTGGCTTCTGCTTAATAAATCATCTATTCTTCTCTCCTCACGCAACTAGTAGTATCTACTAGGTTTCTGTACACATAATTTTGCATGCCGCTTTCTTTGGCCATTCACTAACACCCAGCATCGCTTAGGCTGGACCTCACTAAATATCTCTGTACACCCATTTGAGGACAATATATTCTTTTCTTTGTTTAATTTGTAAAGCAAAATCTCATTTTCATTTCTTTTGCTCCGCCTATTATCTTTCCTAACTCCTAACAGTCGATTTCGGCTCGAAGCCGCCTAACACACACGAGCTGGAGAACCATCCCGTGTGGTGGTATAGGATACAATATATTAATTTTTAGATATACATTTAACATATTTTAACTCTCGTTCGCCTCCAGTGGAAACATAGCCATTGAAGTATGGCAAGTTTAAACTGATATAAATCTTGGTTTGTACCAACGTTCAAAAACAGTAAAACTACAACATCAATTTCTGCAGTGGAAAAATAATCATTGTGGCCATGTATGTCATCCACATATCCAAATCCATCGTCGGAAGATTTTACGAAGATGCTTTTTGAAATCCGTCGTCAGTCATATTTTCGTTTACCGTTTGCATTCAACCAGATCCAATGTAGCATAACATAACCAAAACCAAAACCAAATCTGTGGAAATCTGAAATTTGATTGGTTCACGATATTCCTCCCAGGTGAACAGCCAAACATGCACTTCATATACCATGGAGTACGAGTGATAGGATAAGTATAACAATGTCACACCGATCACAGGGCATTTTCATCGCCGTCTTTTTACACTGATTTTCTGTAAATTATTTGATTTTGGCTTACATTTATTAATTTTGGTTTATAACTCTAAGTTTCTATAACGTTCCTCTACACTTTAATGTCAAAAACTCAGATATTCAAATTTCATGTCAGTTCTCTATTCTTTTATAACGCGAAAGTGTTGGGGGGGGGGGGGGGGGGGGGAATAGGCGGAGC
>JARQST010000104.1:714252-752605 GCA_030142225.1 Pachycephus smyrnensis
ATCTCATTTTCATTTCTTTTGCTCCGCCTATTATCTTTCCTAACTCCTAACAGTCGATTTCGGCTCGAACCCGCCTAACACACACGAGCTGGAGAACCATCCCGTGTGGTTGTATAGGTTACAATATATATACCGAGAATTTTGAAAACCGCAAGCTCGGGCTAATTTTCGCTATGCACGAACTACGTTTTCTGTCCAATCATCCCCTATTCCGTGCCCCGTCATAAGCAGCAGGGTACTAAAGCTCGCATAAAGGAGAAGCGAGGCCATTCCAGCAACATAAATTTTACGCCCTATTCCTTTAAACGACCAATTATACCTTGAACCGTGTGTAGGTGTTAACCTGAAGGAGTATAGGTGCGCGTGGCTAAGAGGTCATGAAAATTTCTTAAACGAGCAAAAAATTCAGTAAAGCAAAGAGGAGTTCGATTGATCTCGCGGAATAGTGGGAAAAAAAAGTTAAATCACCAAAGAAAAAAGATCTGGTTAAAGAAGTAAGGGGGAGGACTTTCTTTTTGCCGTCGTCTGGAAAAGTCTCAATCTCAAAGGTGACCGTAGAAAAATCTGCGAGGGATTAACGATCGTTGAAATGTGCTTGGGTGGTCGAAAAAAAAAAGAATTTGAAAAAGAGAATGATGACGACGACGATTTTTCCAGCGTGTGATTTTCGCGATTTCGTTATACCATTCCTATTTCCTTCCTGATCTTTTCCTCTTCCTCCTTTTGCCCATCTCGAAACGTGCCAGGGATATACTGAATCGTCGTAGGGCATTCCTGATGGCATAATATCGCGCGGCCAGTTGGCAAGCCTGACAAGAGTGTTTCTGTCCACAGTGGGCACGTGAGCGGCATGGCCAATAGGAATGCGGCAATTTGCTGTGCAAGCACACCCACTGTCTACGCCATTGGTGGGGAGGGGCGCGTTGTGTTTAATAAACCATGAATGTTAGTCGAAAATTTCTTTGAGGGAGACAAGACTTTGAAAAGATATACAAAGAAGCGCCAAAGTTGGAAATTTAAATAAATACAAAAAGATTAACCTTTACCCCGTATACTACCGGTCTGACAAATCGCTATTGTAACGTACGTATTTGATACTTTATAAAGGTGTTCATGGATTCTGTCAAATAAACAAATAATAACATAAAATTACAATAAACATTTTCTATTATGCCAAATGATTATTTAAATGTAAAAAATTTTGCGATTACACTATCGAAATGAGACTGGAAATGGAGTAGTGAAGACTGAAAGATCGATAAGTAGGCTTGGGGTGATTTTTGTGTAACGATACAGAATAAGGGTTAAGATGGCTAGAAAAATAAAAGTAGTAATTTTGTCATTTTTGATATGACAATTATGATTATTATACTCTCTGGCCATTCCCCATCTAAAAAAATCAAACGAAACATCCACTAGCACCCCCGTCATTGAAACAGAAAATAAAACAACCTCTCCACTTGTCCAGACTTGAATTTCAGCTAAATACAAAAACAAAAAAGCAACAATAAGAAACAAATATTCAAAAAACTCACAATGGCCTGCTGATCGACGCCATTCGGCGGCGGTGGCGGACTAAAGCTGGCCGTTGTGGGTGCGCCGGGTGCGGCTTGATGTGGGGCTCCCGTCGTGGGTGGAACTTGAGGTGCACCAGGAGGCGGTTGCTGCGGCGCGCCGCTGTTATCTTCCTTAACGGGAACGGGAGGAGGTGGTTTGACCTCTCCAGCAGCTCCAGCAGCACCGACGACCCCAGCCACCCCATTCACAGGGGGTGGAAAGACACCCCCACCGTAGGGCGCAGCCATACCTGTCTGCACCATGTGCTGAAACGTAACGAGAATTAAACAAGTTAGGATTTATAATACAGGAAAAGCATTCTGAAGCTATATCACATAGTTATTACGTATCTACTATATCCATGGAGTATAACTATACTTAACTCGGCTACGTAGTACAGTCACACTAGGAATTAAGTATGATTATATTGTACCGCCAGCATCCTTAAGTACACACAACATAGATTATGCAGCTAAACCCTGTCTCTTGATATCAACGTGGTATCTCGGCACCCCCGCAAAGGTATTATTTCACCCTCGTTATATATACCGATAGTATACAGTAACCTATATACTAAAATACCATCATTCCCAGATATTAGCATACACCTGCGCAACGTTACGCATCCACGTGTAACACAGCATAAAGTCGGATGTAATACAGCCTCCCCCCTCTCCACCCTCTCATGGGAGATTAATGGCTGCTAGTTACAAGATTAATGGTTAAAGCGTGCGCTTTAAAACATTCGGAAGGGAATGTCTCCGTCAGTTTACGTTGTCCGCCATTAGTTTCTTTGGACCCCTTCAGGACACACTGGTTAAAGTAAATGTATGACTGTACCGCAGAAGAGTGATAGGGATGAGATTGATAAGATTTCTAAAAATATTTACAGATTGAAGGAAAGATTACGTTATTTAAATGAAAAATAAAAATGTACGAGTTTTTATCGAGTTTCGTGCTATGTTGGGTTAGGGTAGGTCGGATACAGATAATCGGAGAAGGTTCTAAAGCTGATATAGTTTAGTACTCATATGTTTGATCGGTAGTAAATCTCATGGCGAAGCCGTGCGTGCCGCACGCGGTTACGATTACCGGCATGCTAGAGTACTTCTGGAACATGACACGCTTACCAATCGCGGAAACGGGGAGCTGATTATATTTTTAGTGTATTTCAATCAAATTCGCACCTCTTGCGATTTCGAGGAAATTTACGAATTTTGTATTTAAAAAAAAAATACAAGACGGCGGTGACACGTGTTTCGGAAACTGTTGGCTAATTGCAGGCTTTGGCTGCTGAGATCGTCTTGCGATTAAATTACCTCCGTGCCAGTGGGTTTGGTCGTCGCGAGGGCGACGCTAAACGCCTGTGGATATTCACGTAATTAGAACAGATGACGGGAATTATTCTACCGGGTAAATTTCCTAGGGCGCTAGGTTGCTTTCGACGTTAATGCAATATATTACGGAATTATGGCCGTTGGAGAAGTCGTTATTGCCGAGAGAGCAGACGATGGAGATAATTCAAAAAATGTTTACCGTGCACTTTAATATACCAATGACTTTACTTTTTTTCAACTTTATTTCCTCCATTTCTTTTATTTTTCAATATCTTCTGTATTCTCTTTGGGACCTAGCATGCTTTCTGGAGCGTGCACGTTTCCTCGACGAATTTGTATACACAGGAGAGAAGCGTGGCAGAAAAAGAAGAATAAAATAAAAGAAACATACTCAGAGAGAAAGAGATTAAAGTTTCCCGCTAGGTTCGCACCTATTACCATGCTAAGTATATATGTGCATATATATATATATGTACACCTAACTGCTTCAACTTTCAGAGCATACTTCCCTTCTTGACTTCGCAAGGCATTAGACCGTCATGCTATTGCACATTTTACGAATCCGTGTAGATTTTCTACTTCTGTTAAGAGCTGCTAAGCTAGAGAAGGAGTGTTAAGTTAAAGATACGAAAAAAATAAAAGGAGGGAAGAAAAGACATGAAACGAAAGAATCCCCTTTCGTCGTTCTCTTGCGTTTCAAAGTCTCAGTGGCGAATATAACGATTGTTCCGCGTGTTCATCAAAACTGACCTGAATCATAATATCCTCGATGAAGGGTCGGCACGGGGGCAAACGCCACATAACGAGGTACAGATAAGGACAATTTGAATGTTTAATTGTGTTTTAATCGTAAATTATGTATTTATTCTTGATGAGCACGCGCCGTGCCGTCTCGCACCACTGACTGCTTGTCGATACTGATAATAAAGAGAACAAAGCCCCAAAAAGAAATACTTTAAGTATAAAGAAAGAATTTCCCGAGGCGGATAATAATTTCATTCCTAATCGATCGATGACTCGAAAAGAACTGTATAAGTATTACAATTTCATCGCATGAATCACTTTGAATCTTATAATTCAATTCAAACTCTACAGTTACCCACAGAGCACCGACGCGGCTCCGCCGGTAGAGTAGATCTCCCAGCAATTACCGGCCGAGCTCGGGCGACTTTATCCAAGAGACACAAAGACATGTGTTCGCCAAAACAAGAGTCAATAACAATACTGTCAGCCCTGAAGTAGGACTCAAGCCCAAAAAGAGGGTATTAACAGTTACACCGGGCTCTACTCAATAATTATTACTTTATGTCATCAATCCAAGTTGACAGCATAGGGAATGAAATTTTCGAGGGAGAATGGGCGCAAAGCGAGTTTATACAAAGTGAATAATTGAACGGAGCTCGAGTGTGTCTCCAGCACGTGTGTTCGGAGTACTAAGTGAACGTACTCACGCAGGGTAAAGCGTTACTAGAAAAAAAAGGGTAAAAGAATAAAAAATAAATGTCACCCTTTCAGAAAACCTTACGCACTTTACGAGATAACCTCGTAATTTAACCCTGGGACTCAGTGGCGTGCCAGAGTGTTCAAAATTGCATGGTTATTCGCTAGCGGTTCTCAGCACGTGAAAAAAACAATCCGTCTGGCTCAACCGATCTAACTGCGCGTCATCGATATAATGCATCGTCGAGAAAGAGTGACAATGCGCATTTCCATTGAGTGCTACGTCACAAGAGTTCAGCTGGACGCCGATGTTTTGACGCGATTGTACGATAGAGACGGAGATAGACATACATATATTTATTGAGAGAGAGAGAATACGATCAAAGAGCATGTGAGCTCTCTAACTACGTACGCATAGGTAATACATATCAAGCCAGGCGTGAATCGATAGAGGAATTTGAGATATTCCGAGTAATGTTCAGCGATGCGAATCCAGGTTGATTTTATGGGTGAAACCTTCCGACGGGTCTATACGGGGATTTTCATTGGGTGCGACTAATCCTATATCAAAGTTCGAGACTCGTCATGGAAGTACGTCAATGAGAATGAGAAAGTTTTAAGTAAGAGGGTTGGACGACAATGGGGTACAGTCTGTTGTAAAATGAAGTGAAACTGAAATTCGCGCATGGCTCCAATGTCAAGTATTCCTGACTGCTTGTTTAGTGCGTAAAGTTAAATAGTCTAATTTGTATTAATGAACGGCACACGATGCCAGGCCGTCTCTATATTCCGAGAGAACGGAAGAGACTCTCTTCACAAGGATAGGTCATGGTGTTTGAACAGTATATACATATATGCTAACCGGCCCTAATAACTAGCGCTACTACTAAACGCGTGGGACTCAGGCCGAGAGGAAGCCGAGAATTAAGGATGTGCTGGCTGCTGTGACTCTCACTCTCTGTTGACTATTTATTCTGTTTTTTTTCCTCCGTTATCTGCATGGGTACCAAACCGGATATATTCTAAAGGTGTTATTTTTTTTCCTTATTTAAAACTTGCGCGACGTTGATCACGTTGGCCTCAGCCACACGCATTGGCAATCCGTTGGTCCGTGAGAAAATAGTAACGGAATTCCAGGAGCGGCGAGAAATTCGATAACAATGGAAATCAAAAAAAAAGTTGAAGTAAAATATCGAAGGACGCGCAACGTCTTATCTACCTCTATTATCGGCTAAACTAGTATCTCTAAGGGGAATTGGCATTTATCGCGGAATAGAATTCTCTGGTGAATCGAAAAAATGCGACTTCGATTTATCGCATCGTATTATAGCGTAATCGTATTCCGTTATAAGGTACGAACAAAATATAAAAAAAAAGTATCTACCTAATGGTATTATTAATGATAACTTTTTTTTTAATTTACACGGAATCTCGGTATAGATGATATTTCGAAATGGCCGCTAAAATAGGATCTCCTTCCTGGAATGGATTTTGATGTCCAGGAGTTCTGGACTTTACTACCCCAAATTGCCGATCATTAAACGAACCAATACCGTGAAACTAAAACTGGCATGTCATTGGCTTACGGTAATTCTTAATTAGAGAAAATATAACGAAACGTAATAAAATTCCGTTATTTCAAGAATTAATGACTTTTTATATCGGGAGTAAAAGCAAAACGTGTAAAACTCTACAAAAGGGGATGAAATCGAGTAATTCATGATAATGAATAAAATTCAAGAATTTACAAAAACTGTATTAGAACTCAGCTTACTCGCGCATCCGACTAAAATACCCGAAAGACGAGGCAACCAGGAAGAAGGGGGGAAAAAAAGGAAATAAGTAAAAAGTCATCCGATATCAAGAAGCAGTAATCTTCCCGCGAGAACAAAAGTAGCCAGTACCAATATAAAAATTCAGAAAGATGGTACGGGATTTTGGTAGGCATCCATGTACCCTTTAAGGCTACACACTGCAGTGCCAGGGGGTGGTTGAAATGGGTGCGAAGTAATTCCAAAGGATTTTTGTATCGCCATAATGAGAAAACTTCGATGGACTTTCGCCAGGATAAATTGACCGTTACAGTCTTCAGGATAAATACATAGCTAATACATATATACATAAATACCAACTCTGCGCGTACCCAAAAAAACTGCCTAAATTACTCCGGCTGAATAAACCAATCGAAAAATTCACTTTAAGGTAAACCCAAAAGTCCGACGCCCTAACCTATCTGTCCCCTCGTCCGGATTCTTAATCGCGATAAGAATTTTTCAGGAAACAGGAATCCAACTTAGGTCACCTAGAGAAAAAGCAAGTCTCACCCTCTCTCCTCTCCCGCGCAATCCCTGAAGCCACGGTAACGTGTGGATGCCCAATTTATAACCTCGTTCGCGATGCCTAAATGGCGGATTGCGTGTTGCACGAATAGACCTGTCCTATCTATGCGCGCCCGTAGTGCCTATATACAGCACGAAGAAGCAAGTCGGGCTGGCTGATCGGTTTGGTATCACGGGAGAGAAGGAAAATCAAGGAAGCGCGATGTAGGAGGAGCAAGGAGAGGACAATGAAAAAAAAGACAAGGAAAAGAAGATGGAGGCACAAGGCGAGAGCACGCAGGACGGCGACTGTTGTTTTCGTCGAGGAAATATCTCCCGCGTATAAGGAGGCCAGCGTTTCTCGAATCTGGAGCACAAATTGACCGTAGTCAAATAACCTGAACTCGATTTCACCGGGTGTTCTTCGACTCGGCATAACACACAGCAGACAAGCATTTATTACCATGTAGCGGAGAAATTATGATATTCGATTAAACGGCGATTCCACCGTAGAAACATAATAAATATAAGATGATCGAGAACCAATAAAAAAGAATCATACGTGAAAATTCCCATATACGCAAAAACTAGATAATGGGTTAGATTAAGCCTGTTGTCAATCGGCCTTAAGAAATCCCAAGTACTAGAATCAAAATCCGTCGCGTAATTCCAATTCCGTGTCACGTGACGACCGCCACGCTGGAGACACTGGGGTAATCGATTGAGGAAAGATATATCGTCGAGCTACACTATATTATTATTCAGGAACTGACGATGCTCGACAATTGTGCACGTCGGTCTTTAAGATCGGTTGAGAACCGTCGCGATTGAACGCGATGCTGGTCCTCGGTAAAGCCGCATTGTTATTCACGCGATGGTTTCCGGCGCGAGCATGCTGCTCCCTAGGAAGAGACAGCTACCAGGTTCCAAGTTCTATTCACAACATTGTCCAGTACCCTGGGGGAACGTATCGTATCATATATATATATACAAGCACATTATACATATACGTAACGGGTCGTGTAACTGCCATTTCTTTGTCCGACTAAAAAAGCCCCAAGGAATCATCAAAATTCATGAACTCGTACAGGATATCTAACGCGTTCCTTAACGGTCACCCTGGACCCGTAATACTCTTCTAAAATCATCCACAACGCTCTAAGCATCCTCACTCGTTAAGAGCTTACTATCCCATATGTAGTGCGTACTGGTATACCTACGAGTACAGCCATCGCTAAAAAGTGTGACTGGTGAGAAATGTCACGAGGCAAGATCAAAACGATGATAACCTTCAAAAGGAGTAAAAGATAAACCAGATGCTGATACAGCTAAAGTAGATACCAATCGTTCATAACCATGAAACAGATTCAAGAATAATCAGATAGTACGGTGTACTGTACTAGAATTACAGACCAACGTACCGGTACAGAATCAATGAAAAACATTTCAACAACCCAGCGAGTAATTTCGTCTGTATCTCCCAGTCGAGAAAATCTCAACAGATATAAAAAATCATAGGGTAAAGAAGAAAGAGGACTAACGTAAAGCATAGCGTCAAGAATCATTCAGCGACAGGACAAGTTAGTCTACTACTATTCCTACCACTAGCAGGTATGTACCAGCATCATCATTCTGCCCACGCGGCTATCCATACATATAAAGACGTGCATAGACGTAAGTACGGAATCGACAGAACGATGTTTTTCGTTCAGTCAGTAGATACCTTATTCACTCGTCTGGGTGGGGGTACCAGGTTTTGCGGCTTGGCTAGTAGATCCACCGCTTGGTTGGTTGGGCGCGCGAACGAGCGAGCGAGTTTCAGGATTTTTGGCATGGAGCCATCCCTGACACAAAGAGACCTATACTGCTATCCGGGGCCAGCTACTAACCGAACAGCCAAATTGCTGCCAGCGATGGTCCTTCTAACGCTCGTATACGCTCCCAGTGCCATCTGCCGAATCCCAAGAGTAACTATTACATACAGCCGCCCCAATGCGCGGCGAAGAGATTCTCTTGGCGTTACGGCGAAAAACGTCGTCCGTTCGACTGAGAAGCCGACAATACCGGAACGACAATTCGGGGGATATAAAGCAGCCGGGACACATAGGGATATAGAATCGAGTAAGAACCTCGAGTGGAGGTATTAAACGTGCGCGTTGCGATGCGTGTCCTGACGTCACTTCCGGCCAATCAAAAACCATCAACGCCACCATCTCGCCGCGAGCGTTGCTCGTGGTCACAGAGTGTTTTAGAGCGCGTTTGCGACTGTGTACGAGGCTTTGCCTTACAGTGTTGGAGGGACACGAATGTCCCTCGGACATATTGCAGTCACATAGTTGATAGTTGGAATCAACTCGATGTGGGCTTAATTGAGCGTAATTCGCTCTTGTAAAATGGCGGCCGCTCGAGGGAGGCCTTTGTGGGCTCTACTGGTGCAGGGGACAGTTCGTAATATGTCGTACAAGATTTTCTTTTGGCGATACCGCAAACGCGAATAATTCCTCGACGACTTTTACTCAGCTGACGGCTATTGATTGCACACGTTAACGAACCGACATATCAATTGATCCTTTTGCCCTGCTATCGGCATATCACGAGGTGGACAGGTTCAGCGGAGCAGGAATAGAGCTTGACACGAGGACTTCCGGTACGATCGATACAACAGAGGCCGGCGTCAATACGGCTCCCTTTGCCGGCTGCGGGTTAAACCCAAGTGCGAATCCCGCGGTAATCAATAGGAGGAGCGATTCTGCCCTGAACTTGCCGGAATCCATAATTCCGCGTAAGTCTGACACACAGCGTCGTCGTCGTAATCCACTGTCGAGGATGATACGCATGCAGCGAGAGTCATGAGGCTGTGTAGCATGTGTTTTTTTAATCATTTCCGTCGATCCTTTCACAGAGTTGACAATTTTTTTCTCCTCCCTTACCTCTTTCCCTCCCCTGTTAAACGCTCTCCACACGCTGCGTAGCTCGTGACAGTGTCGTTACACCCAATTAGCTTGATTAGCCTTGAGAAACTGCCACGAACGGTTTCCACGCTTTGTACCAACTGTATATTCCGTAGTCCACGTATACTACAGCGACAGACAATGTTAATGGTGAGTGTGCATAAATAGAAAAAAGGTACAAAAATCGCCTCGACTATTCGAACGTGATAAGCATAGATATTGGAGTTCCTTGTTATGCTATTCTCTATCTGTACACATGTATGTATATACATATATGTTTACAAGCGCAAGCAAGCACCGACCGGCGCGCCTAAAGCCGGAATAACATTAGGCGACGGTCTCGTAGGCAGGATGCGTTGCGTCCTCGCGATGAGGCAAAGACAGAGCTAAAAGAGAGAGAGAGAGAGAAGAAGCGAGAGAAAGACAAAAAGAGAGAGACTGTCCAGTCAATAGTAAATGCCAAACGCCTTCGTAATTCCTTCTAACGATAAATTCCGCCGTAAATTGCATACAAGTTTAAATATAAACAAAGCAATGCGCATACGCATAAGGTATCCAAAAAAAGAGCACGTTTAATTTTCAAAGTACAACGTCACGTACGTATATACCAATATACCCAGCAACGATACACCTTTCGACTGTCTATATATTTACGGCCTAAATTCGAGCAAGGATGGTACGCATGAAATATCGCAGAAACTGTTGAGACTCATGGAGCCAATGGGATGCGGCGAGGAGAGCTGAAAACTCGAAAGGTTTCGCAACGCCGCTCACCGCCCGGAGATCTGGACAGTGTCAAACGAATATACAGAGATAGACACGTGTACGTACGCCGATACAGAAGAGAGATCGAGATACAAGTTCAAACGTACTCATACGAACATGAATTTTCTCTCTTTCCGTCTCTCTCGTAAGAGAGCCGCCACCGTACGGGAGTCGGAATCGCGTATCGTGGAGTTTGGTAGAAACAGATGTGTCCGGAGGGCAGACAAGAGTGCCAGAGAGCCAGAGAACCAGAGAGCCAGAAAGAGGATATACACATGCTATATCTATACAGTGCATTAGATGGAGTACTGGTGTATATATACATATATTTATATCTATATATAATAAGTATCCCGATACTCTCGTATAGTCTGATACCTTGATACTGGCCGATATACGAGAAAATACTCTAAAGCCGTCAGCTACGGGTACTACACTCGCGCCGCTTGCATCACTCGTGCTATAGAGACGTTCAAAAGGATGACCTGTATTTCTGGCATTGAATATAGATATATTTATACCTATGTGGATTTTATATTATAATATAGTTCTTCGATATACTTGTCGACAGCATGTGAACCGGCCCGTACGCTGCAGCCGTAGATAGGAGGGTGTTTACATTTTCGCGAAAAGATACACCCCTGCCGCCATTTTGGGGGGATGCGTTTAACGTTTAGCGTCCGAGGTTGTCCTTCTGAGAAATTTCAGACGAGCCGCTTCCCAAAGAGTTTTTTCACCTCGCTCGCCATCGTCTGGTCAGAACTGAATTATTCATTCCGCTGCTGCAGCCGCCATTTCCGATTGACTCTACGCCAGACGTCTCGTCACACGAAAATTCTTCAGCGCGCACGCGAGATAATTCTCACTGTGGTCAAACGGAGATGATCGCTGTGCAGGAGGCACGAGGGATACAAGCAACGTTTTGTACAGAGCCATATGTGCTGTTACGAGGCAAAAAAGAAGGTTATGATGTCGCTATGGTTATGGGGACTTGTGGATGAGCGTGAACGTGGTTTTACTTCGGGATCGCTTTCTCGCGTGAAAGTTCTAGATCCCGCGTCTTTCGAACGACCCGCGGCGAAGTGTGAAAAAGAGAGTATCGAGGTGAAGCAAAAGCGAGAGACGAAATGAAGTTTAAAAAAAATGAGAAAAAAGTTTCTCACGTAGAGACGTTGGTTGCATGGAAATATGGGAGACGGAGCGTAGATGCGAGAGCGAGAGAGCGAGAGCGAGAGAGAGAGAGAGAGAGAGAGAGAGAGAGAGAGAGAGAGAGAGAGAGAGAGAGAGAGAGTGAGAGAGAAGGAAGGAACGAAAAAAAATAGATGGACCCATCGGAACGACATCGCAGCTGCGCAATTCCGTTTCTACAAAAGAGCCCCACATGTTCCCCATAGTTGTTTCGAACTAGAACCCCTCATAAAGGCGCGTTCACAACCAGTAGCCTATAACTAATATCACGAGAAATGCTTCAAGGTGGGATTTTGCGCCCTGAGAACATTTCCGTGTCCGTCGTCACGAACGAGTCTTCAATTTGGCGGGAATCCAACGCGTGGGCATTAACGAACTGTCGCGTCCGTAGAAACGTCCCATAAAATCGTCACGGACAAACGATGACGCGGGCGGAGACGCTGTCGCGCGCGAAATCGTTTTACGACGCGATACATGTGTATGGCATGTCACGGTTTGGCAAAACTTGCCTATTTCTTTTTTAATTTAAGAAAATTTTATTGCGCTATTTCCTCTTTGTTTACTTTTCTTGTTTATAGGGGAAAAAAAACCCGTTAGCGCCATTCGACGGTTGTATGCTGTACAGTACACGTGGACTGTTGTGTGCTAAATATTCCTAATTTTCGCAATGACACCATCGCCACGTCATTGAGGATTGTTTAGCGTGAAACTGCTGCACGAACTTGCCAGTTTCTGCTATACAAACGATACGGACGTTGGGTCACCATTAACGAGAACAACGATCGCACTGTGTTTTCAATGACGCGATCCTCTTTGCTTTGCGCGAAATACGCTTCGAGGGTTTCGATGTTTCTGCAAAGCTACATTGCTAGCGTGTGCGTTATTGTTGGACGCGCCAGAGAGAAAGAGAGAGAGAGAGAGAGAAAGAGAAGGCGATAAAGAAGTTTATGTTCCGAGAGAAAAGAGAGTGACAGAGAAATCATAGCAGAGCACAGAAGAGCAAAGTAGTAGGGTAAATAAGTTTTATCAATGAACATCTGTGAGTCAACATAGCCCAGTGTCAATAGACCTACTACCTACTACTGTTAGAAAAGGATTAAAATATTGACAAGTTCAATATTCCAGTAATTATCAAATAAAAACTATATATAACA
This sequence comes from Pachycephus smyrnensis, assembly GCA_030142225.1. Taxonomy (NCBI): domain Eukaryota; kingdom Metazoa; phylum Arthropoda; class Insecta; order Hymenoptera; family Cephidae; genus Pachycephus; species Pachycephus smyrnensis. The sequence continues at coordinate 726,963 of JARQST010000104.1, forward strand.
AGATCTCGAATATTGTCATGGAATAATTGAATAATATTAAAATATTAAAAATATTTCATTGACTCCAACAGTATCTAACCTAACCTTACCTAACCTTACCTATATATATATGTGTATACACACACACACACATAATCGACTCTGTATAATCGCGTACCCGAGGCTCTGAGACGCGATAATTAGCGAGAGAGAGAGATATTACGGAGAGCCCCCACTGCACTGTAATAGGTCGAGAGTCGACAGAGCGCGGGTAATGCGCGCTGAGAGGCACAGAAGAGCGGGGGAAGCCTTCCCCTCTCGGCGCGATAGCTTAGAAAGAGAGCTCAGGGGAAACGCGACTATACGGAGCGCTTCTATAGCCAGAGTCGACTGCTAATACTCACTAGTCAACCCGCGTAATGAATGACGACGTAACAAATTCCCCAGACTCTATGCAAAGTATCTAGCCACATGGAACGTACAAGTACGACGTATTAGTTTCACACTGAAAACGTACAAAGAAACAGACCATACTCTCGCTTTCGCTGGGATCCATGGAGATCGTGAGATTCAAAGATAAAGAAAGAGGGAAGCTAGCAGTAGTAGAATAGCGGGCCGAGAAAAGATGATTCACGAAGGAACGAGAGCCAGCACCCAAACAACAACAACAACGAGGGATCAACTGGTTTGGGAGGTTGCGTCTGCTACCAAATTTCACTGTGTTTGGTAGCAGATACGATACCCCAGAAAATAATAAAATCGAATCAACTCATTTCTCTGCTACATCCCACTTGCAGTGCCCTTCAGACGCGACACTACGCAGCATTGGAATTCATGCGCCCTGGGACTCCCTTAATTACCCCGTGCGATCCTAATGGCTCAAGATAATTATTATCTGATGGACGAACAAAGCTCTAGCCAATGATACTGCGTTCACTCCGGTACATCGTGTACTAGCGCTAGTACGCTGTCTAACCCTAGTGGCGTGAAGTGAGTAACAGTAGAACGGGAAATGGAAACAAGAACCTGCGACGTATCTATTCCATTCTCGCATACCTTTCTACCTTTCCTAAGAGACTGTCTCCATGGAGCAGCTAGTCAAATCGGATTGTCGGACACAGTGCTTTGCCGTACTGTTTAGAGATACAAGGAACACAGTACCGTGACGTAATCCTCGTGAACGTCGGAAATTCGCGTCGCGTGTCTCGCTACGATGATTGCCGAAAGGGAAACTGTGCAGAAGTTTTTAAAATATAAATCATCGGTACAGAGCACGGTAAAAGACTGTTACATACAGCGATTATATTACGTGTGCTATATCGTCAACGATATGTATATATGAATAACATTGGAGGGAAGTCGAAGAAAAAAGTAATGATAAAAATTACAGTTTTCTTTCTTACCGATCGAACCAGTCTGTTTTTCTCAAGCACACGGAAGTTGGGTACAAATCGCGTCGTTCATGGTAAAAAAGATATTAGAACTGCCCCCTTATTTCGAGTATGAACTACATTTTAAACGATTCCTCATGTGACATAAGCGTATAAATATCATTACGTGTCGCGTGTTCGGGTACTATTGCCGAAAGGTAAACGCGACGGAAGCTACGTCGATATCAGCCTTAAGGATTAATTCTAATGGGAGATTAGGAGTCAGGGTCGCTTTCGGAAGGATTTTAACGTTACCGGCTGAACTATCCTTTCTATATATAGTATAGGAGATGATAGGAGACGATAGGATAATACCGGGTGCCAGTGGGGGGTAAGGTATCCTCAGTGCCGATTTACACGAAAGCGCACAGTCGACTTCCTGCGAACGAAGTAAAACCCTCGGGCGTCGACGTCGTCCTCGTCGTCCTCGTCGTCGTCGTACAGCAATGGCGTCCTCCATTCAAGAACTACCTATATACCTTCCTCTCGATTTTACGCGCGACGCTCGCGTTTCGAAGCGACTCACAAAGGCGTCCAACCTACTCCCTTCTTCGTCGTGTCCCAAATTTTCAAAGCGCAAGACGCGTTTGAAAAAGTTTGTAAAAATGCTAGAACCAAAAATTAAAAAATTGCAAAGTAGAAACAGGCGATATCTAACCTCGAAGTGACAAAAATAAACAGCGAGTATCGACGTTGCTGCAAGGGATGAAATTTTGATATTCACCAACCGTGAACAGGGAAGATTATTGCTTGTATGTTTTTTTTTCATTTTCTTTATTCCCTACCGACCCTATTTTTATTCCCGACAAAAGCTTCGCTCGACTGACAGCGAAACGTGTACGACGATAATAGAAATCTTTCTACTTTCTTGAAGAATTTACGTGAATTCCTTTATAAAGTCCGCGTGGGAATTCCCCTGAATGCTTTTCGGCGTCCAGTCCGCAGAGTAAAAAAAATGGGTTCGCGTTCACAGCGTCTGCGTCCGGCCCCGCAGGGACGGTATGATTAACGGTTTCAAATGATGAACGGTTTAATTTCAGGGTAGTAATAACAGGGCTCGCAAGTTCAGAGGGCAGAGATTTCGAGTAACGTCGAATTCCTTCAACGGTTATCAAGCAGAGAAAGATCAGACGTCGTTTACACGCAGCATCATCTTACGGCACCCGTGTTCTTGGCGTCTGTAAAGATCATCGTAAAACCACATACCACTGCCCAACTATTCACAACCATAATGATTGAAAGCTTAATGAAAATAATGTCGAGCCTGATCTTACAACCCGTCGAAAAAAGTTTCTCTGAAGTGACTGTACCTTCCATTAATCTATAAACAAACGCATGGATAACGTATACGAAAGACGTGTATGAGACTTTTCCTAAAATACCTAAAACCCGCGCTTCATAGAAATTCACCTCTCGAAGATCATCCTTTGACGATCCCCACAGCAACAGACTACCCCACGACATAAATAAACGATCGATTTTATTTTGGCGCGATATCGGGGTCACCCGTCACAAGTAACTCAAATATTGACACTATGTAATAATTCATTAAAAATCAATCACTAAGATGGCCATATCTAAATATATATTTAGACCAGCCAAAGACGAAATTCCTTAATTATCCATCAAGAAACGGTGTTCTAACCTTAAATTACGTCGTGAGAAATGTCATCATCCTAAATCCCCACCACAGACAATCCATCAGTGAATTCTCGGAATTTCCATTAACGCGTTATAGGTAGAATCAAATATCGGTATCGCATCCCTCGATACACCACAGACTATCTAATTCCCAATTCCATCCTACCTATTCTGGACCAAAGACACAATACCGGATGAGTCTGCATTCGCATCAGCATCGCGTAACATTCTCCTCGTCTCCCGAGAACCAATACGGATATATCGCAAAATTTCCCAGCATCCACTCCCCTTTACCAAGTGCCTGTGGTAAAACGTCCAATAAGTCCCAGGAGTCGTATCGTCAAGTTTCTCCTATATTTCTAATATACCTGAAGTCATCGGAATATCGAATAACAATAGAGAAGAACTGGAAGTCAACGTCAAGTCTGTACGAACGTCACGTAATCAAAAGGCCGATCGAGAAGTTGGTTAAAATGATTTCGTACATGTACTAAAATACGAGTGAGATTACGCACTAAAGATTTCTCGATAGAGAGATTATATCTGATTTTCGATATTCCTCGTGATACCTACTTGACAAATATCAATACAATTGATATTAGATTCCACATGTGGTGTAATAATGGCCACTCGTTATTTCGTTCACTCACCGAATATGCTAATACAAGTACAAGAGACTATAATGTACAGGAAGTGGTTACTATACTACACGTTACTACTATCTATGTTGTATTATAGTTCGATAATCCAATTCGTGACTCACGACGCTGCTACGCCATTGTGGAATAATAAGAGACACTTACCTGAAACAAAGAGAAATTGAATAGTTAGTATATGTAGTATAGAGTGGAATTTTTTTTATTCAATGACTACAAAACGATTTCAAAAATTTCTACAATGGACGATTCGTCGGAATTGACGTGGCTCAAGGAATATTTTTGTCATGCATGAAAATGCGCGAATTAGGAGCGAACTCGTTTTCGCACTGGCGACGATACCGATCTAAACAGGCAAAACTTTTACGGGGCTCAGGATGTCTGCCCGCCTACTTAGAGCGAGATTATTTTAGAATACTCGTGACACGCAATCCGGGTGACTTGGTCACAGGGGTAGACTGATAGGTAATCAGTATATATAAAAAAAAAGACAAAAATATGAAGAAGAGTAACCTATATAGACGTATGATAATCAATATGGCGCATAAGCTCTTGAATCAGAGTGAAATCAGAAAAGCGCGAGAGTAGTCTCTCTAGCATTATCCGCTTCCGTTGGCCAAGATCAAAACAAAGAAGATGGCTTCTTGTTAAAAGCAGCTTCCGTTAATGGCGTAAAACTTGTAAAGCTTCTCCAAAAAGACATTAATGAAGGGCAAAAGGTTTTAGGTACAGAAAAGCTTTTTAAAATTCGTCATCGCGATTTCCATAAGCACAAACAAGATTCCGTCTGGATAAAGGATAGCGATAAAGGCAAGAAAGATGAATCGAGAAAGTGAGAGAGAGAAAATAAAAAGACAAGAATGAAATAAAAGCATAGGGCGTATACGTAAACGTATATCCACAAGCTCGAATAAACTGACACAAATGCGTTATATGGAATAAAGGAAGCTGCTGGGGGGGGGGGGGGGGGCTGTCAGTAGCAGGTGCGTCTCGAGAAGGCACGGACGAGTAAGGGCAATAAATTCCATTTGTGTTTTAATATTGAACCCCATAAATCCCCATGCCCGTCTCGATAGGGTTTGAGGAGGGAAAGAAAATTCAAGATAAAAATCTCCTTTGATTTCCTGTCAATGAAATACGAATATTTGGCGAACGAAGCTCTAACGGTATGAGTGAGATCACAGATCGATAAACTTTCGATTACTTTTCTACGTACAAACAACTTTCAAGCAGATAATACAGAATCGTAATTGCTCATTGACACAACGAGAATTACGATTCGAGGAATATATCCGGATTCATTTTAATCGTTAAATATGAATAAAAACAGTATTTTTCCTTGAGCCACGCATGAAGATTCGGGCTTGACTTTAGCCGATTACGGCTTGACCCAACAGCCGAGTAATCAGTGAAGCCGATAGCCTCCGATGACCTGAGTCATTATCGCCGACAGTCTTGGCATAGAGAGTCCCCTCAATAGTCGTACAACGAACTACCCTGGATCACGAGTTGACTGGTGAAAAGAAATTACAACATAGCGAGTAAAATGGTGTCACGTATAGAGAAAGCGAGAACTATCGGACTTTGTTCGATGTTTGGGTCTGTCGGTTCTTCTTATCGTTTTTGGTATTTATTGTTATTCGCTCTTTGTGCGACTATACCGCCTAACGGACCCTTATGGGCATTGGTTGTTGACGTGCTACAGAGAACGAGACTTTAAGGAACGTCGATTGAACGTGAGTAAGTTAGGAAAATATTTGAGGGAAGATAGGCCACCTAAGAAAATACAAGCATATACGGGGTTGTCTCATGGGAGAGATAGTGGAAAATGTCTGGACTGCGTGCCAGTGTCTGTGAGACGTACGCATCGTCTTGAAGTTATGAGTATATTGAAAAAGAAAAGTGTAAAGGAAGTAAAGGAGCTGATGAAAAGCCCCGCAAGACTAGAAAGAAAAGTCTCGAATCTATAGAACGGGCAGATAGATAGATAACAAGATGGATAGATACATAGATAGAGCCAGATATAGATAGACGGGTTTGTGATGCTCGTAGGGGTGGCTCCGTCTCACTACTCGTGGCCAGGGGGTGAGAGAGGGTGAAGCGTGGGTCCCGGATGACTTAAAGAGAAGCTGCGACTCGGCGCTGGTCGATATCTGCACCGGCACCCCCAGGCAGTTATATTCCGTACAGAAAAATCTCAGATATATATACTGGGACCAGAACCAACCCCAGAAACTAACCCCTCGTAGTGACAATCAGCTAGATCGTTCGAGCTAAGTCTCTATTTCGATTCCAGACAAGGAAAGAAAAGTCGGATACAACGGTAGTCCTATTAAGTAAACAAAAAATAAAAAACCAATACTCTCGTTTGACCAGTGTCAAATAAGGGGAAGGGTGGGTAGCTGTTACCCCAAAAATCCTTAAAACAATCAAGCAAGCATGTACGATCCCCCAAGAAGCACAAAGAGAAACGCTATCCCAAAATACGAATGGTCCACTCCCGTGAATCACCCTCCGGATGACGAAGGGTTATATATAATAGGGTGAGTTAACGCCAGAGGATTCAAGGGTCGCTTTGAAAAATGTGTTCAGAGCAATGGCGGCACACGTAACCCGCTCGTAGGACGATTAATAATCCAGCGTACTCCGCGAGACCGTTGCCTCTTGGTTGCACGTGCTGGACCACGTTCATACCGTAGGGTAGAGTGCACTGCACCTTGCACTTTTTTTCAAAAAACGTGCGCTAATTTTGACGCATCATTGCCAAGCGTGTCGAGTAGACTTTTCGGTATAAAACATTGAGATAGGCGCAGAAGGATTCAGGAACAAGTCGCGAGGTTGATTGCCACTTGGAAACGTGGTATTGGAGTATCTCTAGCTATACGTATACGTAGAATGTACGTCTATGGAGGTTGCGGACGAAGCACAGAGAGAGAGAGAGAGAGAGAGAGAGGTATACAGAAGAAAGCAATGCGAAATTTCGTTGGAGATTCGCCAAGCGATGCGGATCCCCCGTTAAGTATCCGTCCACCCTCGTGATTCGTGGAAGAGAATCGTCTGTGTTCATAGCCAGGATGTTCTATACGGTTGCTGATATAGCGTGAAGATGTACGTAGGTATGGCGTATGAGTAAGCGCGTAAGTTGGTGGCATATAGCAAAAGAACAAAAGAAAGGGGAGAGAGAAAGAGAGTGGACTCCCTAAAGCCTCGTTTCCTATCCCTATTTTAGGCGGTCGCGTCACTCGGTTGGCTTTTCGAGAAAATTCCTGCTTCGCGCCTTCCGTGCGATTTACATGCGTATGAAATTATATTATAATAACAATGATGTACAAAGGATGTATTTTATCGTATGAAGTAATATTTTTGGGAAAAACTTCTCATGGACATCATCCATTTTAACAGAACGATCTTAAGCGTCTTCGTTGGCGCGTCACGAGAGACGCAATTCGTCGCCGATAAAAGCGAAGGCTTCATTGGGTGTAAGACTGTTTTTTTAATTCCACCTTTTTTCTGTCTCTCTTTCTCGATAGTCGCGAGAAACGCAGTCGGGTTATTAATAAGAATGATGACAAGCGAGAGGTCAACGACCCGCCGCGTTTACAAGGCACGATCGAGAGCATCATTATAGTTTTTTCCATGGTGGACAGAAACAAATGGCAAATCGAGGCAAAGAATTTTCCATAATGCAATATCGCGCGAACGCTCGACAAAGCAGATAAAATGAATAAAACGATATAATTAATACGTCGGACGTTTCTTTACGACTGCACTATTACCCCCTCTTAAACCTACACGGTATACCGATTCTATGGGCAGTCTGTCAATGGACACGACAAAACAAAAACCTGACGGCCTTGACAGTGTCGGCAAAACGTGAATAGAATTTAACCAGACTACCACATTTAATTATGATTAATACAAAATTAGAATAGATACGAAAAAATTCCCGTACATTATCAAAACATCTTCGCGATCTCACACCTGTGTAAAGTTAGCCCCCCAAGTTTGGGTTTTCAAAAATTCTCTTCTTTACGTCGTTTGCCAAGATTTGTGCCCTCATACTTTTTTTAGAAAATTCAAGTTAGGAATTCGTCGCTCCGCTTCGAGATGTCAGTTTTTTAAGTTTGCACTCCACACATACGTTGCATTTGTTTGAAAACTGTAGGAATGCAAACGATGGGACTCGGCATACATATTCTAGAGACTATCCTCTCGATAAATGATAAATGATACTTTTTGGGAAAAAAACTAAAAAATCTTGTGTCACCGATTGTCGCAGCGGTTATTATGCATTTGTTTAAAGACAGTGGGGTCATAAATAAGATTAAATATGGTGTGAGCTTTAACAAATGAATAGCAATCGATTTGTAACTTAAAAAAGAATAATTTTCCCATTTTGGGGTGGACCGTCAAAACTTTTTTTTCACTGTAATTAAAAACCAGCAAACAGGTGCAAACGAAAATAAATAGGGCATAAACCTTAACAAACGATTACGAATCGACTCGCAAAAAAAAGTTGCAATTTTCCAACTTAGGGCTAGGGTGAATCTTGTGACCCCCCCCCCCCCCCCCGAATTAAAATTTAGTGTAACTCAAAATCGGTGAGGGTGCAAACCTTAGCAAACGGTTAGCAAACGACGCGAGAAAGAAAATTTAAAAAAATCCAAACCTGGGGGACTAACTTAACACAGGTCGATCTCGCTGACTACCGTTATAAAAAAAAATATATCTCCAAAATTCGTCGTCCCCCTCAATCCAGGGTTACGACTTCACGCATGTTCATATAAGACAGACTGGAAAGCGCGTCTCGAACGCGGCTATTTACGTATGCGAAATGCTCCGCATACTAAGCGAAGCATGACCCCGCGAGGCCCGATTGAATATAGAAGTCGAGAACAAAGAAGCGTCACTGCGATAAATATGCAGCGGAGCATTTGCGCCGACTGAGAGAAGGATGAAGCGGAGGAATAAGAATAAAAAGAAGAAGAGAGAGAAAGAGTGATAGTAGAAGGAAGAGAAGTGACCAGGAGGACCATGAAAAGCGGCATTTGGTAAATGTAAAAAGTGCAAAAAATCAATAGTGGCATCGCGTAGGTCATTGGTAAGAGACAGAAAGGAATTAAATAAAAAGATAAATATCACGGTTGAGTAAAGCACGTGTTACCGGCGTCGAAATCTCTCGCGATAAAATTCGCCTATTGAAATTTGAGCAAACAATACAAAGCGTAAAGTACATAAAACCCTCCATAACCATCTTTCTGAAGTTCTTATTGATCTTGCGTATCTATATTTCTGTTACTATGCTTTAAATAACATATCTACTCGTCAGACTCTCACAATCACCTGTGTCATTAGCATTTTCTCATAAAACCCTTGCGTCCAGTAACACGTATGTGTATACTAAAGTCGCATGTGACTCGTGCGGTGAGTTTCTAAGTGATGATTTCCGTGCGTTAACCCCCGGCGACGCGGTTAAAGAAAGTCGCAGGATTTATGATCGCTTGTGTGACTCCACAGTGGCGAAGGAGGTTATAAGAAAGAAATAGTAATAGCGTACTGGGTGAAGCACGTGGGCCGGCGTAACGCCATTTCTTCCATCATATTGCACCTGGCACTGAGCACCACTGCAGAATGGTCATAATGATGCGTAGTAGGTATAAGACCAACGTTGTAGAAAATTTTAATGAGATCACAAGTATATCATTTCATTATAATCATTCGCGAGGAAGATTCAACATCACAAAAGTAATGTGCGTTCCTATTTGTATGAAATATAGGAAACTATGTGGATTCGTCATTTAAATAATTTTCCACATACGAGGAGTATAGGTTATATATAACGGAGACGAGTAGTAGAAAAGGTCGAGTTTCTATTGTGCGAAATCTGAATCCATACTGCGGGAGAAGGTCGCCCGGAGGCTTTTAGGATACAGAATAGTCAGGATATACTCGGTGGGCCTGAGGAAGACTGGATTTCCCGTTCGTACCGCGGTAGAATAGCTTCTTCTACCTGGCTCCGGGGACCAGGTATACGGCATTCTTATTTCACGCAGCATTGTCTACGAAATTTGATTCTACCAGGAAGGAAAGAGCAAAGGGATAGTGGAGCTGATGACGACTTACTGGGATATTACTCCTACTCGAATTTCGACAGGATCCTCTACTCATGGGAATACGTGTACGTAAGATTATATGTACGACTAGTACGTAATAACTTTAATGATTTTAATGAAATGTAATTTTGTAGAGTATCGTTAGTTCTGTAGAAAGGCCCTAGATTCTGGGACCAATTGGTCCCACAATAAAGGAATACCGTACCACAGTTTTATACCCTGCCAGGTGGTGGACTGTCAGTACCTGAGGTAGAAAAATGCCACGAGGTACATCGAGGGGTATAAAAGTCGAACACGAAACGGTACTAAATTCATAAAATCATGAATAGAGCAACGTGGAGACACGAAAAGGGGAACAGGGAACGAAACGGAGCGGTACGGTATGGTATGGTGCGGCGCTGAGCGTCGCGGCGTCGGCCTGATCGTCGAATGCCGGGACTGGCTCGCCTAGGTAGGTAGGCCGACGCAGTCGTCGGTTTCGATCGAAGACGAAACAAACATATCAGGAGACGCTACTTACAGGGTAGTACATCCCTTGTGGAGGAAGGAAAAACGCCCCAGAGCCCCACAGTTTGAGGCCGTTTTGCTCCACCGTTGTGCGAGAAAAAAATCCGAAACTCCGCACTCTCCGGCCCTCACCGCCTGTTAGCCCTCGCGCTCTCTTGGGCGCGCGCTCTTGCTTTTTCTTTCTTGCTTTGGTATTTCTCTCCTTCTATCTCTCTTTCTTACTCTTTTTTATACACTCTCGGCCGGTTCACACCGAGGTCCCAGAGACGCTTCTACCTTTCCTATGCCAATGTATTTTATTCACCAGGCACTTTCCTCAGTCGTGTTTGACTGGCTCACGCACTCACTACCGCGAACAACAAAACACACCGTGAATACACGCGATTCCTCTCTCTTCTTACGTTCAACGAGGTGTCCGCTGTGTACGGCTACGTAAGATTTATACACGGTGACACGCGCCCGATACCGTGCGTGGTCCCTTTGCAACTGACGGCGGTTCTCACAGACGCCATCTGCTCGCAGCGCCCAAGCGATAGTCCCGCCATCCGTGGCAGCACCACGAACTATTCTATTATATTCGCCTTACCCTCAGACTCCAGACTCACAATCAGCGAAGGCTATAATATCTCCTAAATATAATGCCTGTCGTTTCTTCTTGAGTATATTTTACGACTCGTGATTAGCGTTGAATTATACCGATGGACAATTGGAACTTGGTAGTTTCTACGAACCTGCCATTTTCTTCTAGTTGCCGGATATAGGTGGGTGGATAAGAAGAACTGACTCGCATATAAAGTACATGCTTTAGCTTTATATCCCATACGAATTGAAACGACGCTGATTAGAATTAACTTAATCAAATAGAAAAATCTATTCTTAGATAAGAGCGAGGGAGGGTCAATTTTTTTATACTCTTGAGAGTCTTCTAAGATACTATTGTCTTTTGGGCATTGATGAGGGGTCGAAGGTTTCCTACGGGAAATAGTATGGAGGAACCTCAATTCATCTTGCTCTCTCATGGAATTCTTGATGGAGTTGTGGGACTATCCATCGCATTCTCCTGTGGATGAGGGAATGATAGATGATTTTCCTCCTTTTATATGGATTAAGATGTTTTTCTCATGGTATCCCACGTTCGCGACAGAATACGTAACGAGTTGCAGGTCGTGTTGTGCCTACCTTATCTACTCCCTTAAAGATCCCGGTGGGTATTATTCATTATGCAAGAAGCAACAATTTTCCAGAAATAATTTTAATATCAAGCTTATGATACACCATGAATATTAAAATGTCATGTATGAAGGAAAAAAATCAGTCGTAATTACTGCCATAAAAAATCGGCGTATTGTTCAGTCGTTCAAGCACATGAAAGTACCTGAAGATTGCCGGAAAAAAAAATCATCCCTCTATACGATCCATAAACACTAATGCATCCATTATCGTAATTCGGTATCACGCGATATAAAAATCCCTGGATAAGACATGATCCATAATCGGCATGGCTTCTATCGTCTCCAATGGCACAATAAAGCATCAAGCCCATTTCACGTATAATTCGCAATCTACGTCAACCCCCTAGCCACGTCTAATTTGACACAGCTACTATAGGTAGTTTCATTCAGAGCTAAGATTACATCCATTCTCATCCACAAGTCCAATCTAACGTGAACCAAAAAGATTCTGAGCCTCTTTTACCTCGTTGTATGAAAAGGTCAAAGCATCGGAATTTCACCAACGCGCGGAACAAGGGCGCCGGTCCTTGGCTGAGCCTACACGTTTTGGAAACTATCCAAAAACTGTCAAGTGTATCTGGTGCACGTGATACGTAAAGGGAGGGAGGGGGGTAGGGATACGCAAAATGGCCGGCCGATATGTGTGGCAGTGTTTTTTTCACCCTGTTACCGATGGCAAAATTCTAGCGATGGTGGTATAACAGGCGTTCTTGTTTTTGCGGAAGATGGACTAATTTGTCGACGTCACGCACCCTTTCGTAGGGGGTTAAAACGCGTCCTAGAGGGAGTATCCCGATTGAGGGACAGTAACGTGGATTGGATAGGAAGTGATAACGGCGCTAGAAATATCATCCCTTTCGATAAGTGGTTCACTTCAGGCTGAATTATTTGAACGAAAGTTATAACATACGTACGGTAAGTTTATACAGTGAGTTAAGCACACTCACCTTCCTTCCCTTATTTATTTAATGGATCGCCATTGCACGGGGGATGAAATCTCAAACACTTAAAAAAAACTTCAAGGTATCCTTATAATAAGGGAAATCGTTCTCGGGAGATCGTCAAGATAATTTGAAACTTTAATTTGGCAGTGGGTATCCGGGGAAGGGGAAGGGGGTGAGGAGGTTACGTGCGAAAGATGAAAGTCAGGATGAAAAGTAAAACCGAGAAGCAGAGAGTAAAGTGGAAGGAAGAGACAAAGGGGGATGAAAATAAAATGAAACGGGTTACAACCCTCTTCCGAGTGTCCGACGACATCAAGCGAGTCAAGACCACCCCTTTTCCCATGTTTCCCACTGTCTATTTTTCTACCCCTCCTCCTCCTCCTCCTTATTTTCCTCCCTAGTTTTACGTCTCCCGTGAGTTACGCTCGCCAGAGTGAAATTTTTTAATGGAGCCACCCTCGCCACCCCCCACCGACTTTGCAGTTTAAATGACGACAATGATTACCAACGTTGCAGTAACGGGATTCTGTGGCCATGGAATAATGGCCGTCGCGAGAGCCGTTTCCACCCTTACCCGATGTATACACCGATGACGAGGGTTCCAGGTACACGTACCTACCCTCGTGCGTGCACCTATCCACCTACCCTACCTATGGGGTTTATTTGCCCTATGGGGAGGATACCAGCCATCTCTCATTGCTCTCGGCCTTCCTTGCTTCACTCTCTCTCAACGGTCGCCATGGCAACCACCCCGATAGGGTAAAAAGCACGCTCCTGCAATATTGTGCGTGCGCGCAACCCCCTAATGAATACGAGCACTCAATTTATCGTGGTAGCGGGTCTTGCTTCCGACGCCCAATCTCGTTATCGGACCGATCTACCGAACGTAATTTCCATCGCGTTTCCCACGTTTCACTCCTTTTTTCGCGACTTCGACAATTTCCCATCCACCCTCCCATTACAAAAGTCAGAGAAACTCACAAGTCCGGCAGCTGATTCCCGGCTTGATCCACCGAGTCATTATTGTCTATGATTAAGCCTAATTTTTTTAAATATTTAAAGAATCATGTATCATTAAACGTCGTGTCCTTTACGCTATCCAGAGGTTATGCACCAGACCGCCAAACATCCTTCTTACACGGGAATCTATTTAAGCCCAGCCACGCCAGGGCGAAACGAGCCGGGGGATATGTCGTTGCTTGGATTTGACTTAACGTGAGTCTTTCAAGTGCAGGCAAGCCGTACGTATTTTTAGAACCCTCGAGCCGACGATGAACGTCACAGCTGCAACGCACATGCGCCCTGCCGGACGCCATTCAGCCTCTGCGTCGTGGATGTGGCCATGCTTGTGCCACCCTGACACTATAAATGTTTTACGCTCGACCTTATACGGCTAACGGTGAATACTGGTTATTTTTCGTTGACCCTCCTAAAAGTAAAGTACACAAGCAGATACCAATTAATTTGCATTATCATGCTGAATACAAAGATTCAGTACCGTATCAAAGTACTGTTTCATAATGAACAAGGGTAATGGCCGTCATCCACCTAGCTGGGTAAGAATGAAATACATTTTTCAAAAACTATTTTCCAAGTACATCCAACTGCTTTAACAAGTTTAATCTATCCTGATTATTCGATGATCATTCACGATGCTCATATCAGTTCAGTTTGAACTTTGGAAGTGGTTGGAGGTTTCTACCGAGGACTGGTCGAAGAACGTAGTGCGGGCGTTGCCATGGCGACTACACGAGAGGACCTCTTCCACGAGTTGCGACAAGAGCTCCACCTCTAACTAGCGTTTGCACCGACTCGGGTTAACCCTTAGTCCCTAAAAATAGCTAGAAGTGATTAATTCATTCCTAAATTGTCGTATTTCGGTAATGTGATTTAGACCTGATATTTCTAGACATCGAGCTTGAATCGATCGTCCATCGATCATAGACCCGTGGGTAAGCATGGCTCATTGGGGGATAGATAAATTCAAGGGTAGGTTGGGGAAAACACGGAATAGCGATTAGCCTCAAAATCCTAGCACTGTTTCCAATGGCGCGACGAGCGAATTATGAATTTATGCTATCCCGTCAGGTTGGAGTGGATCTAGTAACTGTGTATACTCATTACTCTTTTTGAGGGATTTTTTGACTGTATCTCCTCTTTGTCGGCTCCTTTCATGCGGTCAATTTTTAGTATGTGCGTTAAGCTGCGTTACTTACGTAACCACAACGTTAGGACTCGTCAGACTCGACGTCGTACCAGCTGGTGAAATAATAATCGCCAGCAATGAGAGATCGACCAGGCGATGTTTATCTCGTTGCGAAGGCGTAGCTGCGGCCGCGTTTTCGTAAACGGAACCCGCACTGCTCGTAAAATACGTCATAAATAGGGACAGTGTCTTCTTGGAATGCAGCGGATGAGTACGCCTTACCAAGTATCCGTTTATGCTGGCACACAAATTTAGAGAGAGAAAAATAGGGATACTTTTCGGATGGATCTTAAATTGGTATTGTGGAACCCGCATTAGAAAAAATTTTTTTTTCAATTTTGAACGCTTCTGAGTAATTCGATAAAACGGTTCTGGGAATTGGGTCCATGCCGACTATCTGACAGACGCCTTTGAGCTATGATGAAAAAATTCAAGATGTTAGAAAAAACAGTGCGCGTTTCGTTCAGCTTCTCATGGAATTTCAGGAGAATACACGAAGAAGCATCGAAAGTTTCGGATAGTTTAGGCATCTAAAAATAGTACGGCTGTCGAGCGGTTTCGTAAATGACGGTGGTGTGTCTTGACTGTACCAAAGGCAGAGAGCCGATCATGAGGGATCCACGTCAGAAAGTTTACCATAGTTAAGGAGGCTTAGGTAACATCATGGGGTTGATTTCAGGGTGGATTTGCTAAATTCGAAGGGTAGTTATTGCCGAAGGGTTAATGTCGAGCCACATGTTTCTCGTTACCATTTAGCCAGACGCTCTCTGTGTATTTTTCTTATAACCTCCGTACGCATCCGGCACGGCAGCTGGTAGCGCAAGGACCTCGCGTTACATGTAAACTGGCACCCAAAGAAACTTCGAGAAACCATTGGTTATACAAAACGAGAGAAATATGAAATAGAAAAACAAAGGAAATTCAAAATATTAAAAAAATCCCACGCAAACCACATACTTTAATATCGCCAAGATCAAGTCTCAAAGGTAACTTGAACACGAACAAGATCAGAGAATTTGAGGTTAGGGTCGTGTTATCCCTATATAAATTACTAATTAAACCAATAATCCCTGAACAATGAATATCGAAGGTACAGGAGTAGAAGTAGCATCCTAATTGTTCTAATTATCTCAACTCACTGGACAATATTCCTGCAGGACTCTTCCATGCGTATGTAGGGCCCACCTTTGCCGCACCAGGATCTGATTACAGGGCTTTACTCTGGCAAGGATCCAATTCCGGCTAAATATACTCGCCGAGAATGCCTGAGTGATTCAGTTGTTTCGCACACGTGACGTTACACGCGTGCACGACACTTGAAATTGGGCCTTAAAGTGCATATAAAAGCCAGCACTCAGGCGTCTACATATGTAAGAGATTACAGAGTGGTCCGTGTGAAAGGCAAGTGCTTGGCTCCGGGTTATCGTATCAATTAACTATATTGTATAGTAGTAGCTGCACCTTATTCCGTGCTTTAAGACGTAAGATTACAGCAACAATATCGTTTCTGCCGGATTAAGATCACCGTTTGGTTGAATAAATGCGAAACGCATCTTTATATACGAGGCTCGGTGAATCACGTAATTCACGTTCGTCGACGTGAATTTTCCGAATGGCAGAACTTTTCAAATTATCACCGGGCCCCGCATACGTATATCGTTCACGCCCGTTGATTTTCGAGCTCGTAATATTATTCGCGGTTACGTTCCGATTCCTGTTCAGTGAAACGAATAAAATAAATACTTAACGCCCTCGTATGGTGGGAGATTTTCATTTTAATTGTTACCTTCCTTCTCCGTCGTCGATTATTTCAGTTTACCAATGAACGTTACGCGCGAGTTCATGATGTTTAGACATTTTCGAAGATTCTCAGCGGCTAACAAAGTCATTTTCACCGAGTCGGTACGAACGAGAGCGTAGCGGCCTACAGTGTCGGTAAAGCTGTTACTCGCATCCTCTTTACCTACCGACTCCTCTGCAGCAGATACTCCCCATTGATATTTACCTCTGGCATTCACCATTACCCTAAACAGCACGTTCAATTTCCCTTTAGAAAAATATATACTTACGTATTTGTCTTTCATGGAGTTGGTTAAACCCATTAAAACAAATAATGATGCTAACAAAAATTTTGTCCACGTACCTGTATTACCTTTACTCCACCTCGCTGTCATAATTAATTTCTCATTTTATTCCCTGAATATATTAATCTGTGTACCTACAGAAAGCGCAAATATTCTACACGATTTATCGGCTGCTTTTAAAACATCTAAACTAAACCCGTTCGAAGTCGCGTGCTGTCATGTCGTATACGTGCCGTCTAGCTAAACGACAGTCTTGAAAATGGCATTTATTCGTCGACATACCCATATCTCACGGTCCAGTAGCTCCCACTCGTAGTTCAGGGAGAAGTTAATCCGCATATTGCGTAAGCGGACGTGAGAGAACATCTTTTCCAAGGAGTGAAATGATGAGCTGATAACAATGCCGATGGGAACGATTACGGCGTCCTCGAGTAACGTGGTAACACGTTTGAAATGGACTTTCGCGGGCATGCGCGCGCGCCATCTACGTAACGTCATTGTCGGCAATACAGAACACTTAGTTACCGACAATACTCATTTCGTCTTCTGTTCCTAGGCGATTCTAAAAGCTTCCCTTGTGTAAATACAAACGCAAATACATATTCAAAGAGGACTTTTAATTAAAATTCGACCTATACATCAAGCTGACTAAGTCGATATACACGATGAAATATATATTCCTGAATTTTCCTACTGTCGTAATTAACTCGTCCAATAGAAATAACTGAAGGAAGACGTGACAGACAGAAACATGAAAGGTAGATTATCGATGACGAAGTGAAGCCTCACGATCGCATTCCATTTCCCATCGTGAAACACTTCGCGTTCTATTTTAATTGATAAATAGAAACTCGAGTATCGCCTGTCTATATCCTGACCACCTTGATTTTATATTCAAATTGGGATACGCGTCAGAATCGATTTTAATTAATCGAGACATCTTCACACTGATTTGCAACGCGTAATGATTTTTCAAAGTGAATTACGCGTATTCGATAGTGTAGAATATTATATAGATTTGTATTAATCAACTGCAAAAGTATTACGTTCGCACAGCAAAAAAAGGTATTAATACCCATGACAGATTAAGTACTGTATTTCGTTTTATCGGAAGTAGTAAATATTAAAAGAATTTCTGTATCAGTATTTTATACCTGCTCCGAAGGAAACTCGGTCGATCTCGATTTTTCCTTATAAGTACAATCAAATATGTCTGCAATCCCGACGTCGAATTATTATTGTTATTATTATTACGATTATTATTATACGCGTCTTGGGGATACGGCTGGGCTTTACTCTCCTGCGAAATGAAAAGGGAATAGGGTACGGACGAGAGGGATAAGCCGAGCAAATATTTCCGCGGAGAGTGGAAATCTCCGGGGAACAAAGTTTTTTTTTTCATCCACCTCTTTTTTTGAATAACATTTCGCGGCGCAGTTGAGAGAGTACATGCACAGTCGGCGACGCGAGCGATGTACGTACCCTTGTGTGGTCCTCTGGTTCCTTTATTATTAATAATTCACCCTTTACATTCCCTACCACCATTCAAATCCCTTTTCTTGGAGATTCGCAGAAATTGTATTTATACGCCAAGACTAGATCCAGCAACCCGCTTTATTGCCTCTAATTTTTATTTTCTTTATATAGAATTCTCTTGGAGAAAAAATAAGAAAAACAAATTTTATTTCAGCACTGAGGATAATCTCTTGGAAAATCCTTTAATAATGTTTCCAATTATTTACGCATAAATATACTACTTTTGTATTATGTAGTTTCTACAAAATACTTATACGCGGTAAATTGTGCTCGTGAACTGGGCGAATATTATTCTACCAAGGGTATGGGGAGCAGTGTGGTTCATTCGCTAGCATTGTAAAGGCGGCATAATCCACAGTGCCACTGCTCGCAAGAAATCTACAATAATTTGCGGGGCCAGGCGAACAGAAGCAATAGCTACAGCAAGAACAAAGTGCGTGCACCGTACCATAAACATAGGTTCTAAACTCGTAAGAGGAATTCGTTACCGACGGGACTGAGAAAGTATATACGAAAGCAGAAAAGAAAGACGTATTTCCAAGAAGCGGAAATGCCGAGCGTCTCGAAGGCGAATATATCCGGTCGGTTGGTAGCTTCGCGAAAGAAATTGCCTGCATTCCGCTCTGCCGCGTCGAGTTTTCATCCCCTATGATTCGAAAGGACTGGACTATACATATATACATACGGCGCACTCTAAACCCCGTAAAAATATCGAGAACGACTTTTCAAGAAGAAGTTATGAATTCGATATTTTTTAATGCAAACTCGCGGCCAAGAGAAAAGGAATATTTTCGTGAAATCATTCAAATGGGCGAAGTACCTTTTTTCTTTAATACTTGTACTAATTACCATTTCATTATTTACAAAACCATTAAAATACCATTAAAATATTCGCATTTGAATATTATTCTTTAAATATTATATAGAAATACTGAGCCCTAATAATTATCAATCATTGATACTAATTCTTTGCGGTTTGACATAAGAATAGATTATACGTCATATACTTAACGCCACGTGGAAACTCACATGAATCCTTTGAGTCATAATGATCCGTTCGACTGTTAAAAAAAAAGATGAACAGCACCCTAAAAGGTCGCGTTCAGAAAATCGATCATGGTCGACGTAAGAAACGTACCGGTACATGGTTAATTATATATTCCAGAAAGACGACAGGAAAAAATATCTTAAAGGACATTCAGCGAGCATATATAGATATAGGTTAGGTAGTAAGTCTATCCTCTTGTTACTTGACTAATTAAAAAACCCTCCTTTCAGTCCACCCTACTTTGCCAGAACCCAAGACAAATTTCTAGTAGCATCGATCGGATCAGGAAATTATATCTACCCCACTGAAAATTGCGAAAAAATCATTCACAACCATTTGTTCCTTCCGCGGAATCGTTCTAAGATTGCACACAGAGAAAAGAGAGCAGTAATGGTTACTAGTCCGGTTAGCAGCGAGACTCAGGTGGCATAAAAAATGAACGACGGAACAGCGTGGAAAAGTACTGATTATTTAGAAGAGAGTAACCATTACTGTTCCGGAGATAATTCTTACTGGATGGATTAGTGACGAATACGTTGCTGTAAAAGTCGAACTCACTGTTGGGACTCACTGTTGGGACTCATTGTTGGGACTCACTGCTGGGACTCACTGCTAACCCAGCCTAGTAACCATTACTGTTTTCTTTACTCCATGCACCAGGACCTGCCTACGGGTAGGACGTTCACCATGACGTACTTTAAATCTCTGGGAAAGACAAGCAGCTAGAAACTGAAGGAATAAAAGTGATGAAGTAACGAGAAGGTATGAAAATGAGGAATAATAAAGTAAGAGAGAAAGAAAAAAGAAAAAGTGAAAGCATTATAACACGGTAGCAGAGAAAGAGAATAAGAACGTAGATGATAATTGGAAGAAGAGGAGACGTCTGTACATTTACATCCATTTCCACTAACGTGGACCAGGGATGCTGGAGACATCTTAGGAAGTTCCCAGAGCTGCGACAGAGATTAGAGAGAGAGAAAGAAAGCGAAATGAAATAAAGATGAAAAGTAGGTCGTAGGGTAGCGAAAAGATCTAGTCGTGGTGTAAGTACGTAAAACGAGATAACGGAGTTGATAAGGCAGATGAAAGATTTATGGAAAATCTGAATTTTCTCAACTTTCATACAGGAAAATGAACGAGACGTCGAGTCTCGAATGAAATTCATGGGAACTTCGTGTTACGCTTTTGTAACGTGTTTACCGGGTCGCAACTGCACTGCAGTTAAAGCCAGTTTGCAGTTGCGGTGAATGAAAGACGACCCGAAGGTGAGTCGAGGTTTTCGAGGTCTAAATTGAAACTCGCGAATCGCGGCGACACGTTTCACATTTGGCGACGCGATGGTCGATCAATTCGCGTGACTTCGATTAATTCTGTACTGCCACGCGAATAATCGTTCTATCCACCGACAGTTAGTACGTTCGTACTGGAGCTGCAGCTGTATAAAATTAGAGCACCTGTAGCTTTCTGAAAAACTAAGTAAAATAAATAAACAATGTATGTACAGAGTCATTCATGGCGAACGCACCACCTGAAGTTAGCCCGTTCATTTAATTTCTATGGCAGAAGCACCTTCAGGTGGTGAGTTTTTCATGAATAATCCTATATACTATATAATATATACCGGGCTATTCAGCCTAAGCGTACCACCTGAAGTTAGCGCTTTCATTTGATTCTTATGGTAAAACCACGTGTTCAGGTGGTCTGAGTATGTGTTACATACCCAGTTATTCAGACCAAAATCAAACGCACCAATCGAACTTAGCTAAAATAGAATTGAAATATCGTACCGTAATTATACCAGTATAATACGTAAAGAGAAATTTGAGACATGCAATTATATATAAACTGATTAAAATCGCCAATGACAAACTAAACTACTAATTTTCACATTTATCTTTAATTTCTCGCGTCGTTATTACCCAACGAATCGTTTTCAACGACGAAACGATCTCGTTATTGTGTCGCTTGTTGTAGCTGCGCCATTCTTCTCCCTAGAATACCCTCTTAACTCTTGCCATTAATATCGACGTTGATATCGGCCCTCTAACAGTGAGAAGGGCGAAAGTCAAGTACAAAAGGAAGAATTTTACGGTAGGTCCTCGAGTCGTGAGAAGTAATTTAAGGATTTCATTTACGTAACGTTGGCTAACGGAACTTCTCGAATTAATTTTCTAATTACGGCTAATCAAGTTGCTCCGTTTACGATTACGAAGGGATGAGAGGGGGTTGGGGGGGGCTAACTTTGATATTTACGACGTCATACTCTTACCAGTTCAAAATTACGGTATACTCACGTCTTTATTTAAACTGTATAAATAGACTGATAAGGCGCGTGATAACTTTTAGTAAAATGACGTCGAACCACCCCAAAATAATACTTAATCTGTACCAAGTCACGAAAAACACAGCGTTACCAACCAATCCGAAGGTAGCCAAGTGTATGGAGCATTGAATTATATTTAATTACGAAAATCATCGGATAAACCCTAGTAGAAATTTTCTTTGGTAATTTCAGGGCTTGTCTAGGTCCCAACTAAGCTAGTTCAGACCCAGATAGAACCTCGAGGGGCCCACCGATTTTTGTAATGGAATCTCTACTAGGGAATTTATTGGTCTGACTGTATACGAGCGATTACGAAATAGAACGTGTAATCAGATACGTCCATCGCTTTATATTCGAGTACCAAGAGGAAACAACGAAAATCCTTTTTTGCGGTTAACTAAACGATGCGAATGTAAAAGAGTCGCCATTTGCCAAAGCGTTCCTCGCGAAATTTCAATTAAGACTCGCGAATAGTTTCACTCGCGTAGTGAATACCGCGTGGCGCGTTCCGCATTTCTTGGGCGACCCTCTTCCGCATCGATCCCTCCGGCCATCTTTTCCTCTCGCTCGGTACACAGACCCCCAGAGTCAGCCCTCAACCCTCCCTGTCGTAGCTATACGCACCCCTTAGTCTCCCCTCATTTTTAGGGTAAGAGGAAGAGGGAAAAAAAACGGGGAAGAACAAAGGAACAGAGTAGATAAAAATATCGAACAATTTTTGGTTGCGGAAAAGACGCGTTGAATTCCATTTTCTTTTTCAACAACGTCACGCTGGAGTTATTACGGCACGAAATAAACTCTACGACCATTCACCGGAAATGGATACGAGCATTTTGTATTCGTGAATTTTAAAAAGGACAATCTTTTATCAAACCGTCGATTTATTTTTATTCGACCTCGATTTTGGACCTGGCTTTTCTTTTGACTTTATCCTTTTGACCAGGACTTTACTTGCTTTCCTTCACTGTCGATCTCTGTAAATCTTACCCGTTGCACGCTACCACGCGTGGGACTATAATATTAGCGGATTGTACTTTGTCGAACATTGCGAACCTTCGATTTCATCAATTTGGCTTTAGCATCCTCGGTTTATTGAATCATCTATATACCGAGGGCATGTACGTGCGTGTATACAAGTATATATCTATATATACAGGATAGCACCATAGTCATTGTCAGCATATGCCGCCGCAAAGAACAATAATGGACAGCTCTGGTTCCAGCCTGTTAAACCACGATGGCGCCCTAAAATAGTCGTAGTACTATACCAAATCTCCTTTTATTCCGTGGTCGTGTTTCTTTTTTACTTTCTTTTTTTCTCTCTTCGTTTGTAATTTTCCCTCTCGCTTAACCTCATTTGTTATTTCAATCCACTTCATTTTTCTCTCCGTCAGTGTAGCACCTTTGGCTGCATTATTAACCGTGGCCTTGACTCTCATTGATTTTTCCAGCCGTTATTCTCATCCGTCAAAGGAACCGGAAACCACGTCCGATTTTATTCCCATATCAATTGGACTACCGAGTTCGAGCTAGAGATCCTGATAGAGGAGAAATTCGAAGCCTGAGGCTCGATCGACCGGAAGCGATAGAGGGTACACACTCACTCCTCGTAACACTGTCAAACAGACACGCTTCGTTCCCAAATTCTATCGATCATGTTTTCCTGAAATAAGGATACGCGATAACATCGTAAGTAGATCAAAAAAAGAGAATAAAAGTATTCCCAAAGAATTCGATAAGTTACGGAAATTAGGTCGCGACGCGGTGTTATTAGAACGCAAAAATTTACATGGCGTTCCCCCATTTTGCATGAACCAATAAAAAAAAAAGTTAATTCGTACCATGCGTGAAGTAAAATAAAAATGTTTCTTCACTCATTTACCACTTTACAGATATTTTACTCGCAACGCCGATATTTTCAGTCCCATTGCTCAGTCTTCGACACGCACCGTCGTTGCAGGGCGGCGCCACTATCGCCTTTCTTACGCTTCTATTTTCTAGTCCTTATTCTTTCCCCTAACTTCCTCTTCGACTTTCGACTTTTCCTCGGGAAGAACTCCACGCCGAGAGACCTACCCGAACTCCCGAAGGATTACCGACTTCTCGATTTTTGACAAAGGATTTTTGGCCTCACTAGAAAGCCCCTACGCCATAGGTATACCATAGTGAAAATACTATAGAGAGGAAACTCGACTGCCGATCCAGACTCGTGAATCACGTCCTGTGTAAGGGAGGCCTGGAATATTGATTTTACTTAGAAATTCGACTAATTACAGTGCCTCTAGCTGCCGCGCACATAACGTGTGTTATTTGTACATGGACCACGTACGGCTCGAGTACCTGAAATTGGAGGATCCGCGTATGTAACAATACAAGTGCAATCCCTGGCAGTATACGTTCACCAGCTGCAGGTACAGCACAGTGAGATTAGCTAGATTCCTGGAAATGTAGGTTGTCTGGATTTATGGATATCTTGCGGAAGGTTATTCTGGAGGTAGGGTGTAGCATCGCGACGCGGCGCGTATATAGGGGCAAGGATAACGTCGCTTCGCTTGTTTAAATTCATTTGCATGTCTCGAACGAATTAATACTTGTACCTACGATGACGTAGCACCTATACGTCATTGGATTTTTATTTTCAGTTCTTGGCGCATAAAGTAAATCCTTACTGATAACGAGTCATACGTTTTTCTTTGCTGTTTCATTATTTATTGATAAGCACCAAGCGTCCCTGGGGACGGCAATGAGTTACACTCTTATAGAAAGCGAAATCGTGGCGACTTTCTTTCATCTTATTTCTGTACAGGTATAAGGGGATTCATTTTCTTAGGTAAATTTATCTTGCAAACGATTTGAAGAAATGATCAAATTAGATTTGCATTTTGATCAAATGTGACCCAGGGAAATCGGACCTACGTCTATACCTAGAGGTCTATTTTCAAAAGATGCTACAGTGCACGGTCGAGTGGTAACGCCAGTGTCAGTTTGAGGGGACTTATTTATGCAGTCAATCATAAGAAGCTGACCCCTCAAACTATATATATTAAAGACTTTGAAACGTGAGAATCGACAATATTGTTTCTTTATTCGTCGCAAAACCGACTAAGTCTCGTAATTAAAATGAATAAATAGATGAGCACTGCAAATAGTGGACCAGACGAAACTTCCATGGTTGGTAGAAAAACGAAAAAAAAAAAATACAAGTCCCTCTGCCAAGCAGGACACCATGCACTCTCGTAGACGTGAGCAGTCTACGCGCCAGATTTAAATTTCAAATTCAAATGGGCACAGGCAATGACCCGGAAAATTCAAATCCTTAATTAATATGCGCCATGGGGTACGTACACCCAGCTACCTACAACCCATTAGCTCGTGGACGTATAGAGTTTCATTATGCAGCCCTGCAGAAAATAGTATCGCGAATTCACATTCTGCAAAATCTATATACGCAGGTTACGTATCCCGCCAATTGCTGAAAAAGTATACAACGAAGATGCTGCAACGATAAATTGAAAGATACTTATTGATCCTGTAACACGAGACAAATAGCTTCGGAACGCCCTTTAATTCTTGCGATTACACCCACCCCCTTCGAATTTCTTACCCTTACATAATTATCGTCATTTACACCCCGTAGGCTGTAATCACAAGAATTTCCCGTGAACGTATATGGTATATACTATGGCAAACAAGCGCTTACAAATGGGCGTCATAATAATGTGACAGGTGGTTGGCGTAACATTAATTAACGTCGATAAAGGGGGTTCGTTAATTAAAATATATGTACGCTGAGCAATAAATTCAGTATAATTGAATTTTCGCAATAGGCTCTTCTTCGCTCATGCGATGATCTCAAACGCCATCTTTATCCCGAGCAGAAATTTGGTCAGGCTGCCTGATGTCGTATCAGGTCCGGATCAGGTATCAGTATGGCATGTCTGATC